>JAGVSP010001928.1:0-36380 GCA_022494985.1 Micrasema minimum
ACGTATTCGTAAATTTTTTAATCCTTTTTCGTAAGTAATTAATTTATTATACAGACACAATCTAAAAACTGATTGTTGTTAACTCAACGAGAAAGTATTTTTTCAAAGAACTGATGACCATTGGGTCAATACACTCGCGCTTTAACCTACAACTCGTACAAAAAATATTACTATATTTCATAAGCCAAGGGGTTGAGGGCACACTAGTTTCAATGCATTGTTATTCTAGGGGATGATAACAACTGGTCAATGTCCCCTACCACATAACAGGGTAACTCTGTCCAGGGCAACTTGGTTCAGGCTAACGGGGACGCCGAGGTGACGAGGTCACGTGGGGTGTGTTGTATTCAAGGTCACGTTACAGGAGGCCACATAGAGGTCACCTTTGGGACAAATTTACTTTTCATCCGGATAATAAAACTTTGTCCCCGCGACTTGTTAATCCGTGATATTATTTATTTATATTTATTGACGGACAAGTCCATTTTAACACCTAAAACTAAGCGTATAACAAAAAAAGCAGTAACTGATAATTCTTTACCAGACCTATTCATTAGCTTTAGGGACAATGTTTCACCGTACATAGGTTCGTCTTTTTGGCGATGATAATAGGATTATGCAGAACACCTGCATACACTTATTACCGCCCCGAATGCCTTTATCCCTCACAGACCCATCAAAGAAAAGGCCGCCGCTGCTCGGGGAGCCGCAAAATCAATTTCCTTACGTGATCATAGTTGAATTTCACTCTTCAGTGGACTCTTCCCTCGTGGATATGTAGATATTGAACCATAGACAGAATTTGCTCATGGATACCGTAGTAGAAACCATAGACTGCTTACTTTGCGATTTGATGAAAGGGAAGTAGTTACTTGGAAAAAATTGGATGATTATTACGATTTTTGATATCTGAACAAACAAAGAAGCTCTGGAAGGAAATATGAACTTTTAATATATAGAAACAGGCATAGATAAATACTGATTATTTATTTATTTAAAATTTAATGTACAATTACATAGCAAGTGTACAAGGGCAGGTTTATTGGTTTTAGGCAATATCTTCCCACCAACCCTTAGCTATTACCAGTTATTAGTTGGGTTGAGTGGTCACTTCATGTATTACCTACATAGGCAGGAAATTTCCCTATAGAAATCAGACAGCAAGGGAAGGGTATTTCTAAAGAACTTCAAACCAAGGTATTTCTATGAGATAAACAAGAAATTATTGCCCTGATTTAAACAATTTATAATGGGTGAACTAGTAACTTTTTTTTTCTTATTTGCCACGTTCGCGCAAGGAGCTTGTAAGTTACCTAAACATATCACAGTCTTATGTCATGTATATCTGTATATATGTAAGTAAGTACCTACTACAAAATTATGTAGTAGGTACAAAAATATTTAAGTCATATTAAAAAAATATTTAAGCGGTCATCCGCTAAAATACATTCATTTTTCAAGGTAGTAAATAAAAAGTACTCAAGTAATGCTTTTCTGGATTATTTTTCCGTGTTCTTGGGCTTATTTTAGCTGACGTTTTGGAGCACATTGCGGTGTCCAACTTCTAGTTTGAGTATGATCTTATGAGTGATTAAGTAAACGACGCAATATACTACGAAACGTCGGCAAAACAAAGCCCAAAAACACAGCATAGTTACCCCAAAAAATCATTAGGTATCTGTGTTTTCCCTTCCTACCCTTTCGGAGAAATGGCGTGATGATTAGTTAGTTATAAAAAGCTGTGAAGATCTACGATCTTTAAAAGTAATCAGATTATATTACAGTTAATAGAGTAATCAGATTTTATAGTACTTAAATAAAGTAATCAGATTACATAGAAAATATAACGGTCAGTGAGCGATCTATTTGTGGAACTGTCTATAAATTTCTAATGCCTATATTACCTACCTTATTAATTTCAAAAGCCGCAGGGCTGATAGACCGAGGTGTCAACAGATATACACCTACGTACAGATTATAATGCATTTTGATGGAATGGAATTTCTGTCGCGCGGTGAATCGGCATTCTGGCAATAATCGATCTGTAATCGCTATAGAACCTTTTGTATTGAGAAACAATACAAATAGGTATGCGTTTTACCAATGTACAACACTACAACCCTCGATTAAACTGCAGTTTTGAATTTAATACAGAGTGTATTACTATAAAATCAGAGGCGAAGAAAATATTGAATTAAAAAAAGACTTCTAAGACACCTATTCTGAACAAAAAAATCAGAAATCTGCTATCTCGTATCTTAGAAGAGCATTGGGTGTGCGGTGGTTTGACTTTGTAAGGAACACAGAATACCCAACACAAAGTGACCAAAATCTCAACATAGACGAATGTTTGTATGATGCGAATTCGGAATAATCAGGCATTGTATTCACAGGGTTTACACAGAAAGGGTTAAGTTTATCGACTGCTTTACACGCTGTGCAATATCATATTACGATAAATAATAAGCATTTAGATTAGGTCATGCTCAAAATATTGTCTACCAATAATCCTGTACCTAAGAGTCAGAAAGCCTCATCTTACAAAATCACGGTGACAAATTTTAGTGATTTTTTAAATGTACATGTTTCTCCAAACTGTTTTATTCTATAGTAGCGTAAAAAAATGGGTTGGAAAAGTACAGCAAACTGTGGCAAAGAGTCAGTAAATTTCTTACCCTAAAAACAATGACTCTGAAGATGATGTTTTTTCTGGTTCTCAGATACAGAATTATTATTTACCATGGAATTATAATTATAATTGCTTTGGTATTGATACTTACATTTGTTTTGTAAAAGCCCCCATGGGCGTGAATAAATAAATGAACAATTAACTAACTAACCATCACGCCATTTCTCCGCAAGGGGTAGGCAGAGAGGATAAAACACCACACCACTCTGTTCTGGCATACTTATCTTGCTTCTTACGCATTCATGTACACAAGCATCGACTAATTTATTTGAAGTACACAATTCCGACTTTTCATATGCAAAAAAAAAAAACAAAAAAAAAATATATAAATTCCTTTCTCAGAATGGGGTTCTTCCAGATAACATGAATATTCTTAAAAACGTTATAAATATTTAAAGTATTTTTTTTACAATTGCAACGATATAAAACACAATACTCAAAAATTTAGTTTTTATTAATAAATTTATGTTTTTAAAAACACGAAAATACGAATGATTTTTAACGCCCGTTATCGGCTAATGACGTCATACCCGTCCACCGTGAAAGGCGTAAAATTCATTCCGTAGTAAGCGCCTAAATTGCTGTGACATCACACCGCATGCGCGCCAAATGGAGGATTTTGCGAGCGATTTGAAAAAGCGCTATAAAATTCATATGACATCGTAAAAATAAATCCCTTGATATTGTAATTTTTCAATCAATTTTTTGAAGTAAAAAATAAAAAATCCGAAAGAACCCCATTCAGGATCTCTAGCATCTTAATTATTTGTTGTGTGTGTTACAAAATGTTGAGAAACTCTGGGATATACAATAAAAGCTGACGAGGCAAAACCTCGCTCCGCTATCTTGTGCCTTGTGCTCCAGTGCTTCTACAAGTTGTGGGCGCTCGTATATTCTCGATTGCATATTAATTATTGGATTTGGTCGCTTGCAGGAATACCAAATTTCTGTGTAATTAAACTATTGGACGGCGTATTTGAGCGGTTGGCGATATTTATTTGATACTCCGCCGGTAAGTAACAGCGGTGCTGTGGGTATGCGTGGTCCTAGTAATACAATATTCATACACAAGTCGCAATATTAGGTACTTACTATTAGGTCAACATTTAATAGTTTTATTGGATATAAAAGCAAAAAACATGAGAAATACTGCCCTTTAGTCATATAGTAATACAATATTCATACACAAGTCGCGATTGAATAATATTGTACTTACTAACAAAAATGATGTCAAAATTTAAGAGTTTATTGATTTAAATATGAAAATTAAAGCAAAAAGCATGAGAAGTATTTAAAAGAATTTGTGGTGGCCCAGTGGTAGCGTCGTGGTCTTCTAGTCTTAAGATACCCAGTTCAAATCCCCACTACGCGATTCCTATTTTCAAGCACAAACCACTTACGCTAAGGTTTCATTGAAAACAGTATTTATAAATTCAAATACGTGCAAATTTAAAAAATCGCATTTATTTGTTGATCAAATCGATTAAAAAATCGCATTTATTTGGTCAGTTTGGTTAAAATTATTTTTAATAAAAAATAAATTAAGTTTTTATTTTGTTTTTGACAGTTTTTTGCTTTATTATTATCGTCTCCTATTTTAGCAAAAAAAGAAGATATTTCAATAATATATGAAGAAATATTTTGTATTTTTGTATATTTTGTATATGCAGTTTCTGCTGATTTCCTTGGTAGGTACTCGTAAACACAAAGCCTTAATGAATTTAAGGTTTGTTTCTTATTTACAGAGACAGAGAAACTCTTCACGAATTAATTATTATATGCGTATACCCAACTTATGACAAGTCGTTGGCTGGAAAGTGGCCATGTGATGTATTTATACATTAGGTCATTTACAAATCATCTATTGAAACTGGTTACATGGCAAATGGAAATATGTATTACAAATATACTCTATTCGTCGCCTATGTCTGATTCTAACTACTATGACAAATTTCGAAAAACTTAAACATAAATATATTGAACTCGTCTTGGTTGTATAAAGTTTACGCATTTATTAGAAGATTTTCTCATCTCAGGCGTTTACAGGGCTTATGACCTGTCATTGGCTGGGTTAAGTGGCCATATTAATGTATTACAACATATTTCATTATTTGATATCCATATCTGCCTATACAGTAATATAGCGCGAGCTTCACATGTGAACACTACTGTCACTATTGAGAAAATTGCTTTTAGCAGAAACCTTTATGACAAGTGATTTTTTATTTATTACATGAAGATGAATAAATTTATGCTTATAACATTTTTTTTAGATCTAGTGGAAATAACCCTCAATGACAGGCAATGCCCGTAAATCCGTATTCATTTAAATTTAAAATCTCTGTTTTCAAATTTAATTATTTTCCTTGTAGGTAATGATATAAATTTGTTAAATTATGGAAACATCAAAATATGTTTGGTGTACTTGACTTACATCTCGGAATAAACACGTTTTGGCTTTATAGGCATCTTTTTATTTTTAACTGAAGAACGCATGTATTTCTAATTATTATTAATCTAATTTTAATCCTTGGGCACACCTGCAATAGATTGGTTTGTCCGAAAGTTCCTACGGTTGGCGGATTCGATATTTGTGAGATATCTTCAAGTAGAATTTATCGAGAGCTTTGCCTTGTCTGTAGTGGTGGGCGTACCTGAATACCTATGTTACCAGCGGGCGAGTGTAGTGGTAGGCGGATTAGAAGGGAGGTGGGCGCAAGACAATTACTGAGAGTCTGTATAAAATTATACCAAATCCCAAGTTATTCTAAGGTACTTAAATAACCAACGTTTCGACGATCGCTTGACTTATTTTAACTCACGAAAATGTTTTTAACTCCCAATAAAATGTTGGACGATTTCATTTTTATTTAACCACCTCAACAGGCCAGAAGGGTTCAATTACAGAGTGAAATAATGCCATAAACACCCAGGCTTGAGAAAAATCACTTTTTATATTTTAGTGATCTCACCGGTTATCGAACCCTGAGCCTCCGTGTCATGAGTCCAGCGTCTTTTTATTTATTTATTTAATTACAGGTAACTCTACAATGTGACAATATCGACCATTTTACATATTATCATAATAATTACATACATGGTTTTATTGCACATCAATTACAGTATTACACAGCATTATAATATACAATTTATAGGTTTAGAAAAAGCTTTAAGTACTTTGCATATTATGTTCAATCAGAGGCCATAAAAAGATTTCAAGTTCCTTTTAAATTCACCACATCTATCATTAAACACATCGATATTTAAATGTTTTTCTATGTCATCGTACAGTCTTAACATGCGAGATGAGGAATTAAAGTGCGCCATGTTATTGTTAAAAGTTGGGACAAAAAATGTTTTATGTGATCTCAACCGCCGACTTAGAATATTCAAAGTTATATTTTCCAAGCAGAATATAGAATCAACTTTGCCATGTATTAAATTATGAAGAAACATTAAGTCCGCAATTTGTCAACACCGAAGTGTAAAAGGCGCTGATCATAAAATTGTAGGGTTTGGCCTTGGCTCTATTAAGCTACGGATGTCACCTGAAGTTTAAAATGATCGGGATATTTATATTCCAAATACCTTATGTGTAGGTAGTGGTGTTTTCGGGTATTGAAAATTATAATTAATACACCACTAAGAAAAATATTTTTTCGGTTCCCAGGCTAAAACTCAAATGCATAATATGTGGGATCCTCCTTAGCATAATGGCGATATCGAGGTTCCGGGATCGATTCCCGGTGAGAGCAAAACATTAAAAAAGGTAATTTGTTTGTAATGTTGTTCATACCTGTCCTGGTCTTTTGAGTATATATGTTTTTTAGTTTTTTATTTTTTAACTAGCACTTTGAAGCTGATAATGCTCAAGTTTACTGACAGTTAAGATTTTGCTTTTAAACTTCAAACCTAAGAACATCTTACCTAATCCATTTTTTAAATGTATAAAAAAATGTTAGCATGAATTTGTTTGATGGAAATATTTAATTTTTAGAACCATAGGAAATTTTCGTTCTAGTACACCCCTGGGCACAAGCAAAACGATTTTCTCCGGGTGCCGTGGGGGCAAGGACAGGGGTGGAGCAAATCCAACACCTCGGGGTAGTTAAGAAAAGGCCAGCAGGGGCGTAGCTCGAGCGGAGACAAGGGCGTAGCCGAGGAAGGGGGGTTTCTCGAGATGTGTGAATCAATAATATTATGACGACTGTTTCTGAAACTGTCTTCAAAATAAACGGGATAATAACTACTTTTTAGGTTCATATTCCTCATACACACATACATACTATGTTCTTATTTTGAAATTATACATTAAAAACTAATTAATTAAGAATGAGCTTTTACGGTGGTTTTGACATGTGGAACGAATGAGTGATGAAAGAACAGCTTAAAGCAGTTATAAATCAAGTGTACATGGATGTAGAAGTCGGAAAGGCCGAGAAAGACATGGCATGTAAAATGTCAGAATAATCGGCGTGCGTGCATGAGAAGAATTGTGGATGTGGAAGTAGCAAAAGTAGTGTGACAGGACAGAGTGGTATGGCGATCTATCCTCTATGGTCACACCTTCGGGGAAAGGGCGTGATGGTTAGTAAGTTAGTAATTAAACGTTTTTTTTATTTTATACAACTTACGCTTGGAGTACAACTTACGCTTAGAGTATGGTTGGAAAAATAATTTATAAATGAAAAATTTCTAATATTTTAACCTCGTTTCGTGATTTCTACGTTACTTGCAGTACTTGCATAGTTAACGTTTTAAACATTTCTGAAGTACCTAGTAGGTACCTAAGTAGTAACATTTTATTGCAATTTAGTCATTATTACTACACTACTACTACTATCCGCACCTAATGGTGCATAGGGCAATCCATTGGTACACCAAGTACCTACCTACCTAGAGTGTATCTCGATCATTTTATTACATGAAGGTAAGATGATCAGTTTTATGCTTCAGAACTAGTCCAAGGTATCACAGATGAAATATTAATATGAAAATCACACGTAAATAAATATTTCATGTTTACCGTCTACGGGAATCAAACCCGCGACCTCAAGCGCGGTAGCCAAATGCGCTACCTCTATGCTACGAGGCGGACGTCATTTTTAAAATTAAAAAATGTAAAATGCCTTAAAGTATCTCTTAGACGCTACTTTTTTTAGTATGGATATTTTTTTAATTGAAAATATTATCATGACAGTTGTGATTGGTTTCATTTCATTAGAATGAAAGTTTAGTCTTTGTAATTACTTTAATAATTAGAAAGTTTTAAAAATGATTAGGTACTTTTTATCTTAACTGAGATTTGAAGATAAATATGTGTACCTATCTACGAGTAGGTGTTTGCAGGGCTTATCAGCCTTCTAATATAAAAGTATGTAAAACAATTTAAACAGTTATTTTAAAAAAAATATAAAAAAAATGATAACGTAAATTGTTTCTACCCAAATACACCACTGAAGTAAACCAAAACGTACCAGGGGCAGGGGTGGAGTTGGCCAACACTTCGGCAGTTAAGAAAACGGCAGCAGGGGCGTAGCTGGGCCGGGTACGACAGGGGTGTAGCGGGGGGCATTTCTCGAGATGGGAGGATCAATATGACGGAGACTAAGGCACACTCCAACTTTGTTCTAGAAGCCTCGGGCGGCAATGGGAGGGAGGAGGGAGGGAATGGAAGTTTCAAGGGGAGGGGATGTTAGGGTTCATATCCAAACTAATATAGACTGGATCAATGTGGAATAGAAATAATATGGTTCACAGAATTGTCACATCAGTCATAACTTTCAAGGTGACCGCTTTATTGTACAAATATCATTAAAAATATATATTTTAAAAACAAAGCAATAAAACTAATTATACTTTACTCCTTAGCCTAACTTAACCCTGAAATCGACTATTTTTTAAAAGTAAAAATGGTTTGCCCCAAAACACGAAATTAATTTATTTTATTAATAATTTCTAACTGAACAATATTTACATTTAAGACTTGGAGAGTCAAAATGGTTATATTATCTTTCGCTGGCGTTAGTTGAGCTTTTTGACTTTTTAAAAAACCAGTATCGCGATAAAATCATTTAGGATCGGACCGTTTACTGGAGATCAAAAAGTACAATACTTATTTAAACAGGTTGTAACAAAACTGTACAAGCGGGATACTGGTGAATCCGAATCGTATTTGAAGACGATTGTGTAATATGACTTTTAAACTAAGCTTGAAAAAAAATAATTTCTTCTCACAAAAGTTTTCATAAGTATGGCAGATTAAGTAAAATTTCTCAAATTCTTATTAAAACGCGTTTTTTCATTTTGTTTTCTTTATGGATAGTATTAATTTGACTAAATACACGATATTTGATAACAATTTTCAAAAAAAAAAAACGAAAAAAAAACAACATTGTACTCAATTTTCTCGAAAACTATGGGTCAAATCAAAAATTTTAAGACTCCAAATATGATGTAGATTCACTGGTTTTCCGCTTGTACATCGAGTTTTGTTACTCCTTGTATTTCATATAGCATAAATGAATTTAATAAGAAAAAAATTTATGTACCTAGACACATACCTAATACCTACACATTTTTGAATCCCGAATAAAAAATTAAAAAAAAATAATAACTATGTGATACAACTAATTAATATATTCCAGATTATTTATCACAATTACTATAAAAATAAGTAAATTTGTCCCTTTCGAGATGAAGGAGTTGTGGTGGTATTGGGGTTGGGGGTGGGGAGTGGGGAGGTGTTGTATAGCATGCTGCCTCGGTACTCCGTGCGGTATATAAAGAGGAAGCCGGGAGCTCCCATTGTAGTCTGACAGCGGTGATTAATTGAACACCACGACACTTGCTCCTCTTTCTCTGTCACGGTCTTCCGTTCCCCGTAATGGACAAACCGATAGACAAGCTCCATTTATGATAAGCGGGAAATTATTACTAGCCATGCAGTTTTTACCTACAAAAGATGTCTTATAATGAATCTCCTATAAAATTAAGTAACCTATTTTAGAAAATAAAACAAAAAAATCATTTAGTAAATGTACAAAACTTTAAAACACTAAACGTTTTTAGCGAGGAGAAAAAAAACGTAGGTACATAATTTGTGCTACATACATTTTTCATGAAATTTGTCAACACGTGTCTCTTTTTCAAGGGTACAATAATTAATTTTTATTTTTGTAGGCAACTTTGAAAAAGAGACACGTGTTGCCTCGAAACCGGTCGGAAGTTAAATTAATAATAAAAAAAGAGTTAAAAACAAAGTTTTTTTCATTTAAATAGTTTATACATATTTCAATTTGAGAGGATAATAGTAAGATGTAGTACTTACCTACGTATCCTAGTATTAACGAATCAAAATGAACGGAGGGGAAGAGTAACAATAATGAATATGTAGGTCCGTTAAATTTAAAAAAAAAATTTAAACAATCTTAAATATAGTGAGGATTATAATCAACATACGACGCAACGGAATGGAAATGTAACGAAAGTTTATAATTCCGTTAAAGGTTTTCGATGATGGCTTCAACGTTAATTCTTTAGAAAAGCTGACTTTGTTAGTTAATGATGTATGGATGTTTTCTACCAGATACCTATATATAGAATAAAAGAGATTTACAGTCTTTTAAAAAAAATATATTGTAAATTTTATTTAGCTGTTTTAAAAAAATACATTTTCAATACAAACTACTTATTATATATTACATTTACGCTGCACATAATATTTATATTATTTATATCCCAACAGAGACAGAGAAACTCTGGAAACCCACATTCGTTTCCAGAGTTTCTCTGTCTGTGTTGGGATATCAATAATATCTGATATCAGCCCAGCATGCGTATAATCCAGTAATTTGTCTAAAAGTATTTGTATACGTTCAAAATGTTGTTAAAAAACATAATATTTATATATAACCCATACTGAAAGTGACATTCATTTATTTATTTTTAGTACATACGTTACAGTTTTATGATATATTGTTATTTTTAATACATTATTCACTGGGGGATCTGGCTGGCAAATTGAGTATTTTTGCTCGTGTGAAATGGATGTTTTCATCACCCACCCCCTTAATGCGGAAGTTCACTCGTAAAAACGCATAAGTAAATTTGATTCAGAAAACTACTGCAGAGAAACGCGGAGTGTGAAATTCTCATTTAGAGATCTGTGTTGTTTAATAAGTTGTCTGGAGTCTAGACGAACTTGGAGAAAAACTTGCTACTGGGCGAGAAAAAGCGGAAAATGTGCGACGTGATGTAACTGTGTTAGGCCACTTAGTTCGGAGACTGTACAACTGTACATTAAGGGACGTGATGTGAGATATGAATTTATGGAAATTCATATCTAGTTGCAAGGGGGCGCTAATTTACTAGAAGAAAAATGTAAAACATGGACGTGTTACAAGACTTTTGGATGCGAAAAAATAAAATAAAATATTGAGGCCAAAATAAATCAAGTAATTAGTAAGTGACAGAAAACTGCACAGTTTCTTGAGCAGTTTATACCCGCTTTATATGGGACAGTTTCTTGTTCAGAAAACTACACAGTTTCTTGTTCAGAAAACTGTGCAGTCTGTCAAACTTCTGTCAAAAGACACGCTAAATATGTGTATTTTTGAAACGCGATTGTAAGTTATTATCGTATGTTTGCTCTCAGGAAATTGTATATTTAGCTAATAATGTAAATATGTTATTGGTTTTTTACGTATTTAAAAGCATACAATAAACCAATGTCTACTTAAACGCTTACATAAAAAACATTGACTGTCATGTCAGCTTAAATCTGACACTAGCACACAGTTTTTCATGCAGTTTTAGCTTTATACGGGACCGTTTTTAGACTGCACAGAAAACTGTGTAGTAAACTGCGCCATATAAAGTGGGCTTTACTGTTTGGCTGACCTAACAGTTGTGTTAAAATGTTTTTTATGTAAACGTTTAAGTAGTTGATATATTGAATGCTTTTAAAAACGTTAAAAAACAAATAACATATTTATAACATGGATGCCATCTCTGGCGGTAATGAATAGCTACCTACTGTGTTATCATTTAAAAATGTCTATGTAAAAGCCCTATGGGCGTAAAAACAATAAAATAAATATTATTAGCTATGTTAACAATTTCCCGTGTGCAAACATACGATGATAATTTACGATCGCGCTTAAAAAATATGCACATTTAGCGTGTCTTTTGACAGACTGTAAAGTTTTCTGAACTAGAAACTAAATATTTTCCCGTGTAAAGTGCGCATTAGATTTTTAAAAAGTTGATATTTTTTTAATGAAATACATGAATTTCATTAAGATTGATAGGGATTTAAAATTTCACGCCGTTAAAAAAATACTTAAAGCATTACAATAATAATACCTACCTTGCATTATTTATATATTAATTGGACATTATTTAATCAGTCAAAAGTCAGAAGCACATAATATCTAATTGCTACCGTGGCAGTGTTTTAAAAAGTGAACAGTGAGTAAGTACTTTTTTTATCACATTTTATAGACAAATTATTTAGGTATTAAATATGTTAGTGTAAAGATCGTCTACGTTACAAGGAATTCACAATGTAAGAAAAATATTTATATTCATCTGTAGAAAAACAATATTTTCATTTGGAATCGTAAAAACAGTAGGTTCGTAATTACAGCCAGTAATTTATTTTAGTTTGATTTCAGCCAGTAATATATTTACAAATAAAACAATAATAGCATAGAAATAATCTTCGTAGGAAAATAGGTACTTTAGTGTGGTGTATTGATAAATTTGTCTTATTTCCTTCTTAAATTGTGCGCTTTTACACAAGACCTTAAAAATGAGTATAGACCCCTCTGAAACAAAACATTCCAAGCCTTAAACCGTTACAAAGTTTTAATTTGAAAATCAGTTTTAGCGTTTGCCGGAACCCACACATCATCTTTGTACGTGTTTCCCTCCAAACCTTTTGTATAAGAAATTACCACGGAACCACCCCCGCCTCTGCGCAAAGTTTCTCCCTCCCCTCCGCCCGTTTATCTCAAATTTGAGGGCAAAACTTATAACCGCCGCACGAATTCAGACATTTCCTCCGGGCTTTGCTCGGCACCCCGACGCGAACGACGCATCTCCCCACCGAGGATGCAAAGGAAAAGAGACTTGACTGGATATTTGGTTAAGCGTGGTTTTTGCTTGCAGGCTTTGGCGGATTTGAGAATGAGATGTAGGGGCACGTTGTATCGTAAGGGTGTTTATTATATAAGGGGCCGGATAGAAGTGGATGCCATCTATAGTGAGTTTCTGAGTTATATATGACGGGGTTACTGTAAGGTCCGGATAATAGCAAGACACAAAATCCAGAACAATGTTGGCCAACGGAATCCAAAGAAAAGATTACAAAAATTATAATGGAAATATTTTACTGTTTTTGTGATTAAGTGATTTTAAAAAAATGTGCCACACACATTATTATTTATGTAATATTAACGCTATCCATTGGTTTTTTATGTACATAAATTTTTATTTGTCTAATAACTGACAAAGGGCTTAAAAACACATGGATAAAAACGTGGAATGAATAGGCAGGTAGGCGTAACCAACGAAGTTCAATAATAATAATAAAATAATATAGAGAGATAATAAACTCAAATTGTTGACGCTAAAATTAATCAAAATTACCATAACGACAAAGGAGTAACCACAATATTTGACATACTTATCTGTTCATTTGTTTGTATGAATCAGCCTTTATTTTCCACGCGGCCAACAGGCTAGCAAACATGCTAGGACCATTCCAGTCACTGTTGGTAATACCTTCCTGTGTTACTAAAAACGGTTTTCGGAGAAATCATTTCTCTTTTTTCTGTCAAGTTGGTAGAATTGGTAAAATTTTAGTATAACCAATTTGGGTATAACATTTTTTAAATCCTTAAGTAACTAAAAAAATTAGATTGCCTTTGACCGCTGCTCTCGAAAACTGCGTCATAGTTTTGCTTCCCCTTATAATATACAGTTTCCTTAATAATGTTTATGAAGGGCCTCTCGGGGTGTGCCGGTTGGGCTGCGGGGGCGGGGGGGGGGGGCAGGCCCAGGGGTGGGGGTGGGAATTTATTGGCGGTCATGAATTTTGTGAAATATAACGCTCAACCTTTGGGAAGGCTCCCTTACCTGTAATAATTAATTATACACGTAACTGAGACTATCCGCGTGATGACTAATTGGTGGACATTTCACTGAAATCACACACGAAAGATGCGTGTTATGGATGATGGCGCTATAAATCTACATACTTCAAACTATAACACTCTTCCAGATACGATTCATACTTTTTTGTAACGGGTGTATAAATGCAGTGGCCTATGCACCATTAGGTGAGGTGAAGGGAAATTTTTGTATATTTACTTACCATGCACCACGCACCACATCATCTGAGGAGAAAGCTAAATTAACTAACTAACTAACTAACTAACCATCACGCCGTTTCCCCGAAGGGGTAGGCAGAAAGGATAGAACGCCACACCACTCTGTCCTGGCATACTTCTCTTGCTTCCTCCACATTCATACATCTTCTCATGCATGCACGTCGATTATTCCGACTTCTTTCATGCCCACTTTCAAGCACTTGTTTTACTTGATCATGCCATGTCTTTTTCGGCCTTCCTCGACTTCTACATCCAGGCACAGAAACATATGAAAGCTAAATTCATACTTAATATTACATTATTTAGATATCTATGTTCTACGCAATAAAAAAAACAAATTCTATCTATGCCCAGAATTCTATCTATATTCAGAACTGAGCTTAAATTCAGTTTTGGAAGTTTGTGCTGTAAAAAAATTAACTTTAATTATTTTCATATGTAACATATGGGTAAAAATTAACTTTGAAATCACTACTTTGCCTTATCCGCACATAATGGTGCATTTAGTACTACATTGGTACACGAAATGCAGTGAATCTTGATGATTTTTTTGTAAAACAAAGACAGGATGATAAGTCTCACGCTTCAGTGACAGTCCAAGGTATCAAATATACAAAAGATTTTGTTGAAATACCTATATGTACATATATTTATCCACACCTAAACATCTCTATTTGTACGTGTATTCACTCTGTATCTTGTACATAATGTATTTTAATAGCGCTGTATTTAATGACTGGCTTTACCTTCGCCCGCCCCCGGGCTTCTCCTCCTTCCCTCCACCCTCTGGCACGGGTTTAAGTTCCTCTCACAAGGACCTATCTTATTTGAAAAGGCTTTGCTAAACCCTTTAAGGGTAGGATAGGAGAGAGGAAGGATTTGCAGATGAGATAAGTTGGGGAGAAGATGACCGGTGGGACGGACGGGAATTACGTGTTGGCGCACGGTTTTTCAATTAAGATTACCTTGAAATTTTTCAAAAAAATGTATTTGCTTATCGATAGTAAATTTAATTTCAAAACAATACAATTTTACCAAATCTTCCTTGAACATAACAAAAATACACTTTAGTTTTATTGTTTACGTAGATACGATTTTCAAAAAAATTAAGTATCCAAATCTGATATTAATAAGCAGCGTGTGATTAAAACTGACGGCGGACGGGGTATTTTCGTTTGTGGGTAGTTTTTTTCAGAAATTAACTAATTAAGTAAATTTGTTTAATACTTCAATGATTACACGACTTATGGAGTAAAAACAAAATTCTTAAAATACCTAAACCCTAAACCCAATAAATAGTTAAAACCGCTCAAAACTTGCTCTTTTTCGTTGCATAGATATTTTAAAAGCTATTCAATAAATATTGATGGTAATTTCTATTCGTAATAATCTATGATTACTTTCAGTCATAAAACATTCTTCAATGATGAAATGTTGCTTATTAATTTTCTATTCTTAGAATAATAATTGTCAAATTCATTTTTGAACACTCAATCAATCAATTTTGAATGCCCATTTTGGTTGTTAGTTTTAATTCAATGTTTATGGATTAACGGTTATGTTGATTTCAAAACCTGAATCTAAGTAGTTTGTCAATATTAAAAGTACTTCCACTAGGAATCTTCTTAAATTATCATTTTTTATTTATTTATTTTATTTTTATAGACCCTGTCACCAGCTAGCCCTCTCGCCTCCTCCCACGTTAGGCCCGCATCTATCAGCTCCCCGAACACACCCGTAGGATGGTCATCGACGATCTGCCAGGACGGCGGTATCCTCTTTTTTTAAATTTTTATGTTTGTGTTCTCACCGGGAATCGAACCCGGAACCTCCGTATCGTGAGTCCAGCGTCTTGGTCATTACTCTACAGAGGCCGCCTCTTTCTCTCTTTACTTATCCTCTCTTTACTTTATCTCTTTACTTATCCTCTCCTGGGTTTAATTATTCAGATTTCCCAACACATACACCACACTCCACACACATTAAACAACACACATACACATGACATAACTTCACCACTTCACGTAGAAATTTGTATTGTACATTGTGTTGTCCACGTAATTGGTGTTATGTTCTTTATGTTCCTTAATTTGAAAATTCTGTTAATTGTAGGTACTAAACATAGCACTGTGTGCACAACAAATTTTTTTTTTAACGTATATACAATAACTCGCATTGACAATCCATGCCGCGGAGGATCAATGTACTGAAAGATGTTAAATTTCTGGAGAGGGTTCGAGTGAGATAGAATCTGTAACAAGTAGGTACTCCCACCAACACAGGCACAGCTCAAGTTCGTACAGCGCATATCTCTCATCTAGGTCCTCACCCACACCAGCGGGGGCACCCGTGGGACAAGGACCAATCAGACGAAAGATAATTTGAAAGTGCGACATGGGTAATTGCCAAACTGCGGACAAAATACAGTTAAGTATTCATGAGAAAATGGGCCATTTTCCAAACATCTTTCAACAAGGTTTACTGTGTCTCCAAATCCATTAAATTTTACCCAAAAGCAAAGCACCTCTCCATCGTTTGTTGCCAAAAGCTTTATCTTGACTTGAGGATATTCCATTCTAGTTTCTAGTTAGACATTATAGCAAATATTACGCAGAAGGCCTCGTTTAGAGGGGTACCTACGTACGTATTATTATATAATATATAGGCGCCCTACAATTTAAAATAAAAACTCATAAAGCTGTGTACCTACTTATCTACTTATTAATCTATCAATGAGATACCAAAATAATATAAAAATTCGAAATTTCATACAAAACGTTTCGAAAATAGTTTCTTAAATAAGGGAATCATGTATTTTATTGAATTGCCTAATGAACTAAAAATTATTAATGTCTTTAAGAAATTTAAATTTAACCAAAAAAACACATTTATTTCAAACAACTATAATCACTTTCTTTTGCTTACTTAATTGTTTATTTTGCATATCTAGTACCTAGATTTATTTTTTAATTTACCTTACAATGATTATTACTACTTATATTTTACCCTATTGTACTACTTACTATTATACCTTATACTACCTATATTTACCTTACTATGATAACCACTTCCATTAAGTATTTTTAGCGTAACCTCCCTCACCAAGAACAAGAGCTTGTCTTTTTTATTGGTGAGGTATAGCGTTATGATTATTTTGTATAATTATTGTGTTATTAAGCTTTGTAAATTCGATAATGTAAATAAATAAATATAAAAATCTTGGAGTTTATTTAATCGTTTGTAGTTTACTATTAAATCAATGATTTTTTAAATATAAATACTTTAATTACGTTATAGTTAAGGGTATTTGAATAAGTCCTTATGTAAAGTAATGAACGTGTCTTGTAGTTTCCGAATAATCTATCCGCAGGTACACAAAGTTGGGAAGTTAAAACTTTGACTTTACCTTAGTGGTACGTGGAACGTATGTCTACGTAGAACTTCATCCAGCTATTTGCTTATCGTTGTACATATTGTACAAGAATTGGTACTTTATACATACAATTTGAATCTCCTCGAATTGTAAACGCCCAATGTTCCCTGTCTTGAGTTATTTAACTACGTCATTATTAGAAAAAAAAGCTTCATAATACCTACATGGAATAACCTGCCTGGTAACAGATATCTATGTGCCCCGTAGACGTAAATTCTCAGGAAAAGCAGTGCCATAAATATATTCGGCTTAGACTTGACCGGTTAGTATGGGAGCCCGAACTTTGTCGTAATTGTGTTTCTCCAAGTAAGTGTTCTGGTAGGTACCAGATCCTGTGCAAGTTGGCAGGCGGGTAGGTAGGTACTAATCCCGAAATAAGTTGTCAGGTAGGTACCTACTCCTGACGTAAGTTGCAAGGTTGGTTTTCCTATTCCAGATGCAAGTTGCCATGTAGGTACATATTCCTGATATAAGTTGCCAGGTAAATATATATTTTCTCTTGCAAGTTGATGGGTTGGATTACTTATTTGCAGTGGCGGCCGGTGATCATTTTACAAGATAGAGCCAAAGATAGTGATCTCACGTTTTTCGGTTTAAACATTGGGTACCTACATATTTGAATAGCCACCTTTTTTTAAACATAAATAGCGTTTTTTTTGCTAAATGCTTCTTTGCGTTGTCACTTTATACTTTGGTATTATTAGCTCTTTTATTAAGTAAGTAAAAAAATCTATGCAAAAGTAAATGTGGGAAACTATTTCCCAAAACTGATATTTAAAAGTGTCATGCAGCTTTAGGCCAGTCATATCTTACAAATAAATGCTGCATTTTTGGTAGGTACTTATATTTTTTGGCCCTATTGGGGATGAAATCAATATTATGAAGTATTGCCGAGTTAACTAACCTTTCCTGCATAAATATTATGTACTAGGCATATTAAATTAGTTTTTATTTATTTACGGCCTTAACCAATTCACACGGTTAACATGATGGAAAATATATAACAACACAAAGAAATAATAACAATAAAGAATGAAAACTAGACTTAAGCCATGACAAAAACTGTTAGGTCCAGCCCAAAACACTCCAAGTCACTAGAAAAGTAAACAAGTCTACACATTCCTGACTTCTGACTACCGTGCTTAATTTGCTAACAAGAAGTAAAAGTTAAGAATTAAGGTTCATTTCACCAGTTACTCCTTGTCAAAAGCCGTCTCTGATCCCAAATGCAAGTTGCAGGTACTTGTGTTATTGGCAAGTCAAAGTCAGGTGCTGTGCAGTTGGTTGCAACTTTCTAACAACCCCCGTACGAGGGAGAGGCTGATTGGAAGCTGATTTTAATTCGTTCGCTGCACTTGTAATGCAGCTGCGATGAAATTTCAAGGTTTAAATTCAAAGTAATCAGGGGAAAATTAGTGGAGAAAAACAAAGGGCAAGTTAACTTGATTCGTGGTGTAACTTTGTTGTAACAACGTTGACCACGTAGATTATGTAACTAGTCCTTTGAATTTTTGGGACCTGTAATAATGTTATGTAAAGTTAAATTAGTTATTGATGTGACAAACTTTCAAACCAATGCAATGAAAAAAACGGGATTAAATTAAATTAAATTTGAAGTATAATTTTTTGCTAGGTACTTAATAGTATTTTTTTGAGATTTCTTTCATTGTACAGATTACAAAATTAATTATTTTATACACAATTAAACGCTTAAATTTATTTAAAGGTTTTTGTAGTTTGAAAAAGTAAAAATTGGGACGGTTATTTGTAAAAAAATAATTATGTATCGTATTGAGTGCGGATATAAAACACTATAATAAATATATTCGATTTATTTTATTAATTTACAATTTCAATTGTTTACGGTTAAGGTTACGTCACTGTGAATGTTTATGGGAATCAATAAAATTTAAATTAATTTATAATATTTTTTTTGTTTAGATATTTTAGATAACTTTTGTTGCACAATATGACTTCTGCATTTTGGTCGTGTACATAGAAACATTTTTAAAAATACATTTTTGGATACCACTGGAACTTCTTATTATACGAGTGATTTTTAATATATTAAAAAAAAAAAAAAAAAACATTATTATACTCAAGCTAATACAAAAATTAGAACAATAAAATAAATATGAGAAAAAAAAGATCATGTCCTATAATTACTGTCAGTTAGTACCTATTACGTTGATCATACATAGATTATAATATTATCATCAGTTGTAGGAATAAATATTTTCAAAAAGAAGGTGTATTTACCTATAGCACTCGTTGTTTGATTAAAGAAAAAGGAAACAATGTTTAAATTATGTTTCTAAGGACAATAAGAGTAAAAATAATAATCAGAATAACACAAAGACTAGGAGACTTCCTTGGTTTATGTTTCCTTCCTTAGTAGAAACTAGGAGGCTTTGTTCCCGCCCTTGGAAGGGATGATTACAAAATGGCCGTTGTAGTTTTTCCCGGAAACCGGAAACTGAAGGGGAAAACGAAAGTCACACATAAAGATCTTGTTCTTCCTATTGTGAAATGAGAAATAAGAGTTAATTTATTGTATTTCCGACTCCTTTGAAATATGTAAGTTCTGCAAAATTTAAAATATCCCAATGCACAAAAAAATGTTTGAGTTTATTTTTATATAACTACATATCAATAAAATTAAAATTAAACAACTAAAAATAAAAGTAAATATACGGAAAAGCTATTTAAAAGAAATAAACGAAAATGCAACAAAAATATGACGGCCTCCGTAGCGTAACGGCTACGATGCCGGACTCACGATACGGAGGTTCCGGGTTCGATTCCCGGTGAGAACACACAAATTAAAAGTGATTTATCTCAAGTCTGGGGTCTGGGTGTAATTGGGCCTCCTGGCCTCCTTTAGATGGTTAAATAAATAAAATAAATGAAAATAAAACAAAAATAGAAAAACGTCTACATATAATAATATTAATTTACAAAATATATTAGAAGTAGGTTCTCGTTAATCATGGATTTACAATATTTTTTATTAAATAATATGCAATACTTATACTTGATGAGATATTTGAGACGTTACTTATAAAAAAGGGTAAAAATATGGGCTTGCTTTAGATAGTAACATTTAATACTTGTGACGTAGCCTTAGATAACAGTTGTAAAACAAATGAGTGTTAGGAATTAATTATGCGAATGCACCTAAGTGTAGAAATCGAGGAAGGCCGAGAAATATGTAATAATTCTATAAATTCGAAAAGAAAAGCAAAAATTGCATTTTATTTTATTTCAAATTAAACAATCGAGTCGGTCGATTTCACAGAAGGTAGGTATTACTTGGGAAGGTTTTACTACGACTACAGTAGCTTAGTAACTATTTTAATTTAGATAAAAGGAACCAAAAGAATATTGCATCAAACTTTGAGTTTTATTTCTAAAATATATGTGTATGGATAAAAACAATGAAAATTTGTAATTAATGATATATTAATTATATCTTAAAATAATAAATATGGTAAATACCTTGAGAAGAAAAGGCGGTAATTTATAAACAGCCACATCATCAAAAGAGAAAACAAACACTATTGCAAAAGTATTCGCGCACTTGTAAATTACGTTACATTTTTGCTCAGGTTCTTTCTGCATGACGAAAAATCGCGTGTTTCTTATCTCTCGTAGAAAACGTAGCGATATTTTTTTTCCGTTTAGTATCAAAGACATAATAAAAATCGGAAAAAATCAACACGACTCAAATTTTCTTATCGATTTAAATACTTGCGCATTTTTACTCGGGTTTTTTATTTCCCTTACTAGGAGCAATAGAGCTCACGTGTTTGCAAGAGGATGTGAGGAGTTTGTTTATTCACTACCGTAGCGACGTAATTCAATTTGTAATGAAACAAAGGACCGCCTTTCCGGGTGCAGTACTATAAGATATCGGAAAAGCAATGGACTTGTGTGCTCAGAGTCTCAAGTGGACCCCAAACAGCCTCCGAAAATTGGAATCATTCTAAATTGAAGAAAACATATAGTATTTCATGTTTTTCGTTCTTGTAACAAATGGTTTATTAGACTTTAAGAAGTGTGTTTTTCTTATTAAGTAAAATGAAAAAAACATTTTATTTTACGAAACCCAACGTTTCATTTTCGCGGCATATCAAAATCCAGAAAATACAGTACCTATTTTGTTATATTGTGTGTTCCGTATCCCGTATCAATTTTCATATCTTCTGAGAAGGATGAAAATATATTGGTGCATTAGTTGTTAATATATTTTTGTCTCGCAATACAGATTTTTTTTCCATTTTTTTCTAAATCTTTTTAGACAACACCTTTTCGTACGATTGTATCTTTACTTTATTCTAAAACCATGCAGTTACTTTTTTTAATACTATTCAAGTTAGAACCGAGAAGTAATAGAATAATTTATGAACAACAAAATGTAAAAAATCGTTAAAAAAAATAATTTGTTTCCAATTCCTCACCCCTGTAAGTACAATTTTTTATAACCATTTTTAAAAATCTGTAATAAAAAATATGATTCTATCTTCAATACTGTAGGAACAATGGAACATTTCGGATGTCCAGATTGATACGGACACACGTATAATATGTATGTACATTTATGTATAATACAGATATATATCCTACAGGCCGTGAATTTACAAACGATCTTTTATGGTACTTTTTTGATTAAATAAATTTATTGAATAAGCACTCTTAAAATGACATGAAGATTAAATATTCATTGAACCATTAGTAGTACATAAATTCATATTATCTATATTCTATATTCCAACTTGAACTGCTCAAGTTACGCAAATGGCGGAATTTGCAACATTGAATAGCGAATGGCCGCCATTAGCTGTGCCCTTCCAAGTCACTTAACTTGATTATCAGATACAGAGATGTCTCTTTATTATTTGCATAAACTTAACGATTTGCAATATGGCTGCCGAGGATAGTTGTTGCCACTCCATTAATGTGATTACCTGCCAACGCACAGGGCCGGACTGTCGCGTAGGACAAGTAGTAGAAATTACGGAGGGGCCAACTTCGGGGCTCCTGAAACAGGACTAATGTGATACATTTTTATCTCTGACGCTAATCAAATAACCATCATGCCTTTCCATAAAGGGGTAGGCTGAGAGGATTGAACGCCACACCACTCTGTGCTGGAACACCTCTGACGATTCATCTGCTCATCATTCTTCTCATGCACGCACGTCATTATACCAACTTTTGTCCACTTTCAAGTATTTGTAGGTATAGGTCGCGCCATGTAAAAAGACGCTGGCGGTCAAGTTGCGCACTAGCCAATTAAGCGATTATCGGCCTTATTTGCGACGCGGGGTGGGCGGGTCCCTTGCGCAGATCAACCCCCTCCACTTACCTCCAGTGTCTTTTTACTTGGCGCGACCTATACTTCATGTCGTCTTCACAAGAAGCTAAAATGATTTTAAACGGACATACCATATACCTACCGAAAATTGTCTAGTTTTTACTTAGACTTAGATAATATTTAGTATTGTAAAAGATAAGAGATAATAATATTAAAATACATTATTTTCAAAGAGTATTGTGTTGGGTATTCTACAAAAAGAGCCCCTTATTACTGTCCCGGGACCTTGGATTTCTTAATGCGATCCTGTCAACACAGCGCAGGGCCTAGAGCCTAGAGGAATTGAGGTGGGAGGCTCTTTTATGGCGGACTCGTAAAAGTGGATTGGATTTTAAATCAGATGACATTATAAAGGATCTCTCTATGGAATTTATTACAAATAACTAAGTAATTATTATAACTATGAAATCATATTTATTATTTTTGAAAAATGTTTTGATCTGAAAGCTTACTTACTTACTTATACACCGTTTCCCACGATGAGACCGCGAAACTCCAGAGGGTGATTATTCATGATATTCTGAGAAAAAAATCTTAAAAAGTTTTTCAAAAAACTCAATTCTAATTTCTTAAAAAAATGATTAAAATATGAATAAAAATTCACGCGTGTAATACCGTCCATTTTTGAACTGGCTAACACCACGTGACCTGCACCAATTTAAGATATGAAATTTGAATTTTATGTCCAAGGCAAGGCGTTCGGTGACCAGAGCGGACCCCCACTCTCCCCGCCCACCGCCACCCCGCCACCGCTAGCATTTCAATCAGAAGCCAGTATTACTAGTCGCTTTTTGTTAATACTTTTTTTAAAATAATTATTAAAAATGCCGGATCAAAAAACTTTATGAGGATTTTTTTGATCAGAATACCATGAACAATCACCCTCCGGAGTTTCGCTGTCTCATCGTGGGACATGGCCCCCATATATCGTTAATTATTAATTAATTTTATACGTATATTTTAAAAAGACATTCTCGTTGGCTATGGCGGTTCCGATTCTTGGAAATATCAATATTGTTTATCCAATACCCGATTGGACATCGCAACTACTTCGGATCTAATATACTCCCCCCCCCCGAAGTTTGATAATCCCCCTTCTTACCGCCCCCAAATCCCATAATTAGACTGATAAACTTTTGGGAAATTTTGGATGTGGCTGGAATCACCATAATATACTCTTATCTCAGGAGATATAGACGAATTTTACAGCGATGGCCAATCAAACGATGGGTGATAATATTTATTTAAAAAAACAGATAGGTAAGCGTACCTTCTGATACTCTGACACACAATACATATTGGTTAGTAAAATACTATGTACCTACTTATTATGTGGTAAGTATTCGCGAGAATAATTACGACAACGACGAATTGATTGCCATTTTTATTTATGCACAGCTATACTAGGCATTATTATATTAACTAAAAGAAACAGAGTTAATTAATAATACTGTAACTTGTTCCTATTGTATAAAAATATGTAGAGATAAATTTATTTATGTAGAAAATACGCTTAATTTAACACTTGAAAAAAATCTATCAGCATATATTCTACTCAGTGTATAAGTGAACTTGTTTAATATTTATTTTAGGTAATTAAATTCATTATTATCGAAGCCACGAGTGAATAAAGATGTTAAGCAGCAAAAACAAAAAGCTTGGATATCTGGGCGTAAAGTTTTTCAACTTACAACCTATAGTTTTTGTAAAATATATATGACTTATATCTACGGTTTGGTTGGAGTTTCCGCTTATTTTAAATATTGATATCAAACGGTAGAGTAGTAAATTATAAACATTAATTTGAAAAAGTAGATTTTTGCAATCATGTTTCAAAAGGTCTTTATCCATTCATGTCTCCTATTTTAAGTTAGATAACCAGTTCTTGGAGGAAATTTTAGTAGCAAATGTCATTAGGTATAAATATTTTTTTGATCGTAACTAAGAGATGGCGCTGACACGTCACCTCGGCCGTTTCTCCATACAATAGTAGTCCTAGATTTTCTCCCTGGAATGTAGCAATCGAGCAATGATTTTCAACAATGTTTAGATATCGGCAAGAAGCGTGTTTGCATTGTCAAAATTTTTAAATATTTTTTTTTTGTTAAAGAAGATAAATAAATTATTTTTCGATATTTGTTGATATCTTAAAGCTGTGAAAAATCATTGCTCTAGTGCTAAATTCCAGGCAGAAAATCAAGGACTACGATTGTGTGAAGAAGTGGCCTTGGGTCACGTAGCAGCACATGCTCTAAATTCACATTTTAAACTACCGCTAACCGCATGTTCTTCACCACTGAAAACGTATAGAAATTTAATGTTACATTCAAGATATTATCTAAAGCCAAGGCCTCAAATTTGATGGGCATAGGTAAAATTTATTCGGAGAACTTCGGGAACGCTCGGGGGATATGTAAATTTTATTATTGTCTAAAATATATCAGATGTAATATTACAGCTTATTGTGATATCCAAAACTTCATTACTCAAAATATTTTTGTTTAGAAGTAATATC
This sequence comes from Micrasema minimum, assembly GCA_022494985.1. Lineage (NCBI taxonomy): Eukaryota > Metazoa > Arthropoda > Insecta > Trichoptera > Brachycentridae > Micrasema > Micrasema minimum. The sequence goes on from JAGVSP010001928.1 coordinate 25,411, forward strand.
ATATTGGAATATTGTGGAAATTATTTGAAGAGGGTGGGTGAAAACCTAAGACTACCTACCGCCCCCTCTAAGAGGGGAAATTTATATTCCAAAAATATATATTTAGGTATTTTACATGATAATGTGTCATAGACAACATTATAAACTATTTTTTATACAGCAAACTGTCCGGGAATAGCGTACTTCATATATTATAATGGTTTATTTTTGGGGGGCGGAAACAAAGATATACTTTTGAAATAAATGACTTCACAGACAGGTACATGAAATTTTTTACCTGTGTTTATTTGCTATGAACACGTGTAAAATGTGGACAAAAATAATACAAAACCTTTAATGAAATTGAAAAGAGAATCCGTAATCATTGGTAGGTACCTACTCGGGTAAGGTACCTAGCTACAACGACCCATACCCCATCCCTACCCATTGACCATAATATTTTATTATTATATCTTATTATTATTAAATAATCTGTTATCCAAAAAATCGGAATTTGGTTTTGCACCGACACTAGCGTTGTTCTAAATCTACACTGCAATCACCAACGTATTTACATGTAGATATATTGCATTTATGACGCGTTTTTGACAACAATCGGTAAATTATCAAAGAGGTCTTAATGATTGGCGTCATATATTTACGAGTCACATTTGCAATATTTATGTCCACATGTAGATACAAGTTTTTTACAATAGTTAGATTAATACGTTTAAGAATACCTATATATTTTTTATACACAATATATGTGGTAGGGAGTTTTACATTTTTGTTATAGGTGTCTCCTGTAAACAATTTATTATCTGGGATACAAGGCATTGCATTTTCACTAGCCATAATTGAATAATTATGTATCATTATTATCGTGGATATCTAATACAGCGCCGTTTTTGTGTAAAATAATCTGAAGAGCGTCTTGAATAATGTCAAACAGGAATTTAATAAAAACGTTAATAATTTGAAAAACGCACAATAACTGGCGACCTATCGCTTGGCTTGCAGACAGATTGTGGAATCAATATGCTCTACATAGGGAGCGGATATGGATTTTTTGCGGATAACGGATAACGATATTTGTATATACAATTAATATTGTAAAATGATAAAAGATATTTATAAGTTATCAAGATGCGCTAATAAAATGAAGATATGGTAATCCTATCGCATGGAAAGATACCTAGATACATCAAAAATCTATAATCATCATTGAAATTAGGGGACTTTTACCATTTGCCACCCTCCCAAATATAGATCAGGATTCCCTCCCACTCCCCACCGCGTTGCCATAGCAACCCAAGAGAAGAAATAAGAATTGGTTGCTATGACTACCACCCTCTAAGATCATTCGTTTCTAGGTTATGACAGCTCTTAACCCTGCACCGAAGTAAGACAATGTACAAAATTGGAATGTAAATCTGAACAATACCTCAAAATATTGAATTATTTTTAGCTTCCCATTTTGTGCTGATACTGATGTAACATCTCTTTTTACAAAAACGCATACCTCAGTTTCAAGTGGATACAGTACCTTCTTTAGTTACGATTGTCTCTTTCGCTCTTTAGTTTGGAAAATGGTTTTTTTGTCTCTTTTGCACGTTTTACACCCTATTTAAAGGGCGCTAGGTATAACGGCAGATTTAGTTAATATATATTTTAGTTATATTTTTATTCATGTACTTTTAAAATAAACCTTACCTACAAAATTCAAATAGATATACTAAAAAGGTTCGAATCAAAAATTAATATTTTTTCAGCATATTTATTAATTATGAAACTAGAGTAGGTAATCTTTTTCCACTGAAAAAAAAAGTCATTTTTAAAAATGTGTTTTGATACCGATGTACCGATGCAGTGCCGTATGCACCTTTGGGTGCTGTGTGATTTAACATACGATAAACGACTGTTTCAGAAGTATGAATAAATAGCCAATTATGCGCCCTTGAGGGGATTTCTCACGAAAACGGCGCTTAACAAATCATCCTACAATTAATATTGTTTATTATTAATAAATTTTTTGCTCGATTATCACGAAAATGTTTAAAACGTTAGTTAGATATTCATACTTACTTTCTATTAAAAAAGCACTGTATGCGTAGGAACCGATTAATAATTCACTGGGTGAAATATCTTCTACCCGTGTAGTTATCATACTTTCAATGTAATATCGTTAAACTTTAAATCCAAATTACGCAGATGTGTTAAATAATTTCACTTCATTATTTAGGTGCTATGTAACTTAAAAAATTGTATTACACTCAAAGATATTAATTTATACACGTTTTTTAACTTCTATCTTTAAAATAACAAAAAATATCGATACCAATAAAACCGATCTATAAACTCTGAATGCTTATCTAAGACTGATGTCAATATGTATTTTAAGCCCTTTCCCAAAATTACTGGTTTAAAATAAAATACGTTTCAAGTTATCTGATTTAAATAAATTTTAGTAACCGGTAATAGTTACCTTTTGTCAGCATCTTTCCCCCTTTCGTGAAATGGACCAAGTATGGTCATCTCGTGGGATTCGTAGTAAAGGGCACATATACTTAGGTCTTGTACTATGGGAACTGAGCTGGTATATTTGAACTATGACCCTTTTCTCAAAGAAGCAGGAGGACAAGCTACATAGATTGAGGAGTATCATTGTAACTCTGTGTCGGAAATTGGTGTGGTATGAGTTATTGGTAATTTGTTATTATATGATTTAAATAATAACAAAAATGGTGCTATCTTTCAAAAACTAAACTTTCACAAAACTACATGGATAATCTAATGTTAATTTTTATTAACTGTGAAGTACAGCAGCGCGCTGGTGGTTTTCTGATAATTTCATACTAGAAGAAATACTCGTATTATAACATCAATCAAATTATAGATAAGTACTGTTTTGTAAATTTGACACTATAGGTAATGAAATTTATTGATTGATTTTTTTTTCTAATTTATATATATGTTTTTTAGGGATTTTCAATAAATTGTTCGTGCTCTTCTGTGGACCTATTCAGTGCCCTATGCACCATCGGGTGCGGCTAAGGGAGAGTAGGACTGACGTTTAGCGTGATACTGATTATTTCGCCTTTGCTAGATCAGGGTACACTTTTTTGATGCACTAATACAGTTTCTATAGAGAAAAAGAAGAAGGGAAGTGTTATCACCTATCGAGAGTGTTATTTTAAAATTGATTGAAATTAAGTTCCCAAGTACGAAGTACTTGCCAAAGTGATAAACGATACCGGTTTTTACCCCTTTAAGAAAGTGGGGATAACGTTAGAGTAGTATCAGTAACATTCACGGAACTATGAATTAACGTAAGGTGTGTGGCACGAAAACCTGTTAAGTCTAGATCACATGACCCAAGGTCACCGTATACCAGTTATTATGACCCAAGGTCACCGTATACCAGTTATTATGACCCAATAACCCTATGTGATGCTGGATGAAGATACTTTCACAGGAATTTGAGATGTAACGAGTAATTTTACAGTTATTTGGGTGTATGTAGGGGTAGGAAGTATGAAGAAAGAAAGTTCCCTCAATGAAAATATCTTTATAAATATAACCCTAGGAATTTTGTCAGAGAAGTATAAAAAATAGACTAGTCACTCTGGATAGTAAACTTTAGATATTTTTCTATAGTCGTGTATAGTTCATGAACGGATGCAGCAACCCCTAACAATTGGGGCTTGGGCATGCATGTACTCCGGATACTTTGGGAGAGCCTCAACCCTCTTATTTTGCCTCTTCTATACGCCGTCCTAGTACACAATCTTCCGGATGTACGAGGTGGAGCTGATGGATGCGGAGCTGACGTGGAAGGATGCGAGAGGTTGGCGACCTCCATGGTGATGTCCACATTATTATTATTATTATGGATAATTTATATAGCGCCGTTTTCGTATAAATATACCTCAAGGGCGCTTTTAATATTGAATTTGGGGCTCGGGAAATTTTAAGTGAGTGAAAACTCAATTTCTGAGTAGAAAATACATTATAAAATTAATCAAAAGATTTTGACCATATATGTCTTAAGTTTCTTTCGAAACATCACTTCACTCTCCGTTGCGCACTTCTGGTGGGAGAGCATTCCAAGCCACAGGGCCCGCAACCGCAAAAGCGCGCTCTCCAAACTTTGTGCGCTGATTACGGATCGGTACTAAAACCCTGCCTTGGCTGTAGATGTAGCTGATCGAAGTGTGAGACGTCTTTTCAGCTAGTTCGAGCTAGTAGCGAGCGTGGCAAAGAAGACTTTTCTGTATATATTTTTTATGGAGAAATAAAATAAAATTTTTTAAAAAAAAAATTGATTTCATCGATAAAAAAATACTACAAAATCTTTTTTGAAAATTAGTATTACATAGGGTTTGTTATATACCTAAATATACAACTTCATGAATTGAGTTTTTGGAAGTCTGTTCTTCCATCTACGGGAGTATTAATGTCAGTAATACACCAATATAATCATGAAGTGTTGCGAAGTAAATGCCAACTCTACAAATGAAATTAAAAGTAATTGATTTTTATGCAAAGTAGATGAATGTTTTGTTTATTGTTCAAGAATGGAAGCTTACCAACCCTAGATAATCTAGTTCCTTTATAAGACATTAATCTAAGCCGCTGGGCGGGGGTAGGCAGGGCCAGGGGTGTAGCCGCCCGCAATATTCCAACTTGCCATATTCGTATTAACTTTACGGCTACTAAGGCTGGGAAAGTTCCGCCGGTTTTCCAAGGGTAAACAAAGTGCCTGCGGTCTGTCCAGGGGTGGACGTCACGCCGCCATACAACTATTCGCATAACCGAACTATTCGTCAAAGTCGCCGCCTAAATACGTGTATTGTAATTCATATGACTACATAGCCGTAATGGGTTATACGGTCACTCCATTAAAAGGCAAGGAAAAACTTAAGGAATCATCGAATCATTGGCATCTCATGGTAAATTATTAAATACCTACCCATAAAATTATAAGTTAATAGTACTATTTGCATAACAGAACTATTCGCCAAGACGCCACCTAAATACGTGTATTGTAATTAATACGACATAGCCGTAATAGGTTATACGGTCACTCCATTAAAAGGCAAGAAAAACTGTATGTACTTGTATGTATTATTATTGGTATCTCTTCGTAGAGCATTGATTTTATACGTGTTTCTCATAGCACTACAGAAGCATGAAAAAAACAAAGCAATTTTGATATTGGAATCTAAATATTAATTTATTGTAAGTCATACGACAGCGTCATGACGGGTTACATGGTCACTTCAAAAGACAATAAAAAACTGTATGCATAAATATCTCATGGTACATTATTTTTATTGGTATCTAAATACGTGTATTGTAATTCTTACGACATGGTCATAAAGGGTTATACGGTGTATCGAATACACCATAGAAGTATGAAAAAAACTAAGCAATTTTGATATTGGAATCTAAACATTAATGTATTGTAAGTCATACGACAGCGTCATGACGGGTTACATGGTCACTTCAAAAGACAATAAAAAACTGTATGCATAAATATCTCATAGTACATTATTTTTATTGGTATCTAAATACGTGTATTGTAATTCATACGACATGGTCATAAAGGGTTATACGGTGTATCGAATATTAGGCAAAGAAAAACTCTAGAAATCATCGAATCATTGGCAATTCGTGGTAAATTATTGCTACTTTATACAATTAAGTACCTATTGTAAGTTATAAATAGCATTACTGTAATATAATTATTTGTCTAAGTCGCCGCCTAATCCGTGTACAAAATTTATACAAAAAAGTTTCAAAGCTTCGAAGTTAAGAAATTTTTTGAAATAAACAAAAACTACCTAACCATAACGCTATTCCACCGAAGGGGTAAGCAGAGAGGATAGAACGCCACACCACACAATTGAAATTTATATTTATTATTATCGTACGTAATCGTGGGCTTTAATTCAGATCAGTTGCGCGTCTCCTAGTTTTGACGTAAAATTTCAACAGTGGTTTTTCTTGACATCCGTATAATTATATAATTTCCATATATTTTCTTGACATTCCTTCCCTTTTTTTTCTCTGCTGAGATATTAAAAACGATTTTCGACTTTTACATTTTTATTTTAAAAACAATGAGTTTAGGCACTTTACTTTTATTATTCATATTGAAGGTACATAAATACGATAGCGTGATGTACCCATCTACTTCGAAGGAACCAATTAAGAGCCTGGCACCCCCATTATCATAATCTAGCACTATTAGTGCCACCGTATTTCTAAAGGTATTCCTATTAGCATTAAATGACCACCCTCTCCTAATAAATAAGTAATAAGTCTATACCAACCACCAACACCCCCAACTCCGGGCCTCCGGGGTGTTAAATTCATATAAATAATGCACTTCAGTTCATTACTCTATTAAATAACGTAAACTGCGATCACCAACGTATCTACATGTAGATATGGCGCATTTACGATGCGTGTATTACGTCAATCAATAAAATCTCTTTGATAATTTACCGGTTAACGTCATATACATGGACTAACAAAAATTGAATTACAACTTGAAAACTGGGGAATCTACATCATATTTGGAGTCGAATGTGCAATAAGACTTTTTAATCTGAGATTGAAAATTTTTTTTTTCTCATAAAAGCTTTCATTAGTACCTACCGCAGATTAAGTAAAACTACATAAATTGTATTAATTTTACTAAATAAATTATATTTGATAACAATTTGCAAAAATTTATCGAAAAAAAAAAGAAAACTATAGGTCAAATAAATAAAAAAATTTACGAAATCGACCCCAAATATGACGTAGATTCACTGGTTTCCCGCTTGTACATCGAGTTTTGTTACACCATGTATGTATACGCGTATAAATGCCATATACTTTGTGTAGATTCGTTAGTTATTTCAGTACTGAAATAAGTATTTTTTGATGTACATGTTCAGTGTTCTTTCAAGAAGCTTCGTAAATAATGAACTTAAATTGACGGTTAATTAGTAGACACTGCTACTACTACTTTCCCTTATCCCACTTAATGGTGCATAGGGCACTGCATTGAAACAAGTGCAGTGAATCTAGATCAATATATTACATGAAGGTAAGATGATCAGTTTACTTGATAGTTGATACTATAATTTATTTTTCAAATCGTACGTTTGGTCTTAACTTAACATTTACAAATAAAATCATAACAGCCCAAATAAAACATTTAGCAGCAAGTATAGAGAAATGAGCTTCCATAAATATTTCATACAAAATGTTGCTTTCTGGTAGGCATGTATAAAGCACAATTTTGTATAAAATGAAACAATTATTTTTTTCAATTATATTTGCTTTAACCTATAAGGAATGTTTTATGTTTTCTATTTTCTATCATCAGATTTCATCATCAAATTAATATCATAATATTTCTATTTATATCATCATATTTTATCATCAAATTAATATCATAATATTTCTATTTCTATCATTATATTTTATCATCAAATGAAAATCATAATATTTCTATTTCTATCATAATATTTCATATTATGTTGTAAAGCGCACGTGAAATGATTTTTCATAAAAACGGCGCTATAGAAATTAGCTCCTTTAATTTTTAAATATTTTTTTGGGTTTACCTACATATTTTTATTTTTTATTATTATTTGTATTATTACCGGAATATTCGATTCATTTGATGTAGGTATCACTTTAAGATTACGCCCTTCATTCATTATTCAGCGCATTTTCTTTTACATATGCTCATCTGAAAAAAATTCATAATTACTGAAATTTAATCCCTCCATCTTTACATAATAGGGGTGGGTAATTCTTAGCGCGGGTGGTGTTAAGAGTTGCCCCCTCCGTGACCCCTCTAACCCCCCTCACCGCCTTTCCCAACCACCACCCTCGCCAGGGAGGGGCATTGTAAATTCTGCCAGCGAATATTCTACTCTGTATACACTATGGTAATTGATGGAATAAGTTTTAGAACTGTATTGCTAGTTTGTCGAAACATTATATCGTACACTAATAAACGTGTACTATACTGTATGGGTACCGCCAGTGGTGTAACGTCATTTAATGGAATTTTATAAAAAAACCTTTATTTGCAAAACTTGTCCACCTTGCTATGTAGTGGTTAGCGCGTTGGCTATCATGCATGATGTCGCGGACTCGATTCCCGACCGGGTCAAATAAATAAATATATCAAATTTGATTTTTCACAAAAAATACTTCATACCTATGTGATTCTCCTGCATCACACCTGTTCTCCTCTATGGCTGCGAATCGTGGCACCTAACCAGGGCCCAAGACAGCAGACTTCTGAGTTTTGAGAATAGGTGTCTTAGAAGAATTTTGGGTGTGCGGTGGTTTGACTTTGTAAGGAACACAGAGATGAGGCAACGGACACAGCAACCCTTGGTATCTACTGTCATCCAGCGAAGGTGTTTTGTCTGGCTAGGCCATATACTACGTATGCCTCCCGAGCGCCTTAACCATGCTTGCCTATTTTACAAGGCATCAGGTTCTCGGCGTCCTGGTCGTCCACTGTTGACAATTCGTCGGAAGTTTGCGTCAGAGTTGCGGGACGTGGACTTGACTTGGGAGGACGCGCGGGAGCTGGCGGCCGATCGCTTGGCCTGGAGGCAGTTTGTGGATTCCATATGCTCCACATAGGGAGCGGATATGGTATAATGAAATGAAATGTGATACCTACCTCGGACTCACAGTACTCACACTTCAGCGTAAGACTGATCCTCTTGTCTTCGTGTTTGTAGCAAAAGATCAAAATTATGAAAAAAGAAGACGATACAAATACGCTTTTGGTTTATATCTAAAAAATGTGATTAAAAAACTCATCAAACTGTAGGGAATATTGAGTCAATTTTTATTTATTACATTTTGCGGGCATATTTTATATGAGCCATTAATGTGGTTCCATGAACAGACAGTTATTTATAACTTAAGTACGCCTCTTAAACGTATTATCAAAGTCTTCAGAAGATGTTTGAACATTGCGATAAAAATCGCATCATACAGCAGATATGGACAGAGAAAAGTAAACTAATCAAACTTTTAACTAACCCCTACCGCACTGGACAGTGGAGTACAGTAAGAAGGAAGTTTAGGAGAGTTGTACGCTTGACAAAGAACAAGAAAATATATTTTGGTGATTTAATGGCGGCCGTTACGTTCTCTTGGCTGAGGGAGCTGTTTGCGGAATACATATGCTCCACACAGGAGAGACGATATGGTATCTGATGGATGAGTATCGATGATATAATTTTATTACGTACATTATTATGTGAGCATTGCAGTGTAGCATTGGCTGCCAAGCATGAGGGTCGCGGTTTCAACCACATTTCCCATGGGGGCCAATATATACACTAAGTTTATATGAATGCGGATTTTCATCCGTAAAAATATTTTTTCATTGACTTATGGTGTGGACCTCGACTGGTAGATGAAGCGTAAACTGATCGGCCTTGCCTTGGCTTGATAAACAAGTTAACTAAAATACCACTGCAATAGGTGTACCTTAGCAGTGCCTCAAGGGAAAGTAGTGAGGTATACTCTCTTTCAGAGCGTATTTATTTTACTTTAGATGACATGGGCGTCTATAATTGGTTCCATAGATAATTTATTCCCGCGGCGATTCCATAGACCGAAAAATATGAATACTTCATTTTTGTTTTTTTTTCATATGGTGAAAGCACATGTTCTATGGAGAATCTTGAAATTTTATCGAATATCGTAAGGATTGATGACCTTGACTTATGAACGAGGATGATTCAAGTTTGATTGAAATTGTAAAACTATGTATAAGAAATAAAAGAATTGGGTATACAGGTGTAATAATTACGATTTTTTATTACCTGTTGGTGGCTAAAATTAGAAGTATTATAATCTGTAGGTACGTCCATAGATACGCACGGTCGCTGAAGACGAGATATTCTCGCCCTACCTAACGTTATGAAGCTACCAGAATCAAAAGCAATGTATCAAATAAATAATCCCATTTAAAAAAAAAAGTAATGTACCTACCTAAAGCGTTCCTCAGGTTTATCCTCAGTTAAATTATCCCTTCTGGTTCTCGGAGCTTGAAATGAAGAAATGCTACAAAATATATTTTTAAATTTCTATCATATACTTTAACATGCAGGTATATACGATAGGTATAAAATATACCTATGGGAAAAATGACAGAATATACATATTGTGAATACATTTTACCACCAAGAAAAGACAAGTGCTAAATTCGGATCCAAATGAAAGAAATCGACCTTCTGAATTCTATATTCATATATACATTCCGATTCCGCGGCGGCCATCTTGAATTTCCGCAAAACAAACGCAAATTAAAAATCTCCCCCGCTGCCGCCCCGCCCCACCCAACATACACAACTTGGTTTTATGATGAATAGATTTAGTGTGATTGGCCCCCACTAACAAGTTGTAATATTAATCACTAGGGCCAGCGGCTTCTGATGGCTTTCTGTGTGAGTTGTGAGCTCCTGCTAACTTTTGGGATCCGGGTGGATAGAAGCCGATATTACTTTGTAATGTCGGCCTTTACGAGTTCAATTTATTAAGTTATTTTGCCTTTTAGGGTGAAAACGTCGGTTTTTAATTGTGCGATCATCTTATCTTTATGTAAATAATGACTACTAAACCTACACGGGATTTATTTACCAAAATCGATTGTGGCACATATTTAGAACTTTCATAAGAAGGGAAATTGTCTAACTTTTCAACTTAGTTTGGTATCAACCCTTATGTATGGTAGTGAAGCGTGGTTTGGGAAAAAGAGCGGTGAAAGTAGACTCAATGCTGTTGAAATGCGATCTCTCAGGCGAATGTGTGGTAAGACTTATGTATGATAGGTGTACAAATGTCGAATTTTAGAGCAGAGTGCAAGGCTGAGATAAGCATTATCGACAAATTAAGAAAGGGCTTTTTACGATGGTTTGGTCATGTGAGCGAATGAGTGATGAAAGAAT
>JAGVSP010001929.1:0-35040 GCA_022494985.1 Micrasema minimum
AGTCTGCCGACCCCGGGCCAGTGCCTTAGCCTACCCCTCGTACCTCGTACTGTACATAGTTAAGGGCACTCCACATCCAGTAAGACAGAGCCACCATCACTATGTTAGTAGGTAGGTACACATTGTTGTGGTATGGAATTACAGCCCTAACTAGTAAAGCCCCGATTAGCATTATCATCGAAACGTTTAAAATAATAAGCCGCTGACAATTGGAAACTAAACAACAATACCGCTCTATTACTTTAGCCGGAGAAGAGCTAACCTAACCTAACCTTATTGTCTTAACGTTTAGTTGGTGGATATTGGGCTTGGTTAGTGCCGCGTACAAAATTGGTAATTCTCCCTCCATTGTGTCGTGAGGTCCTGTAGTCTCCCGAGAACTAATCACATGGTACTAGTCGCTATCCCCGCCAGATATAAACGACTTAACAATGACGCAACCTTTGTTCGACGCAACAATACTGAAAGTGTTTATGAAATCAATAACACAATGTGTACATCATAATGTCATTACAAGAAAAAATGTAGAGAATTCTTTTAAATTTGCACTAACTCAGTAAGTTTGTTGCTAAAATTTTAGAAAAATGAATAATTGTTTTGCGCGATCGTTGCTGGTGGTCGTTCAAGGTCACAGACATTGAATCTTATCGTTAGCCACCAATTTTCTATGAATGAATCTTAGTGCTTTTTTATAATCCTCGATATTTAATTAAAAATTCCGATGACCGAAGTAAATTAAATACAAATATTTTTTTTACTACGGAGGTAAGGGGAAATATTTATATTTATTTGAGATTAAAACGTGCTTTTCAAAATAAGCAAAATTGCCAGTTCATACCTAATGGAGTTCTGGTACCAACCCTTATATGTATGGAAGTGAAGTATTGAGTTGGAAAAAGAAGGACGAAAGTAGATTGAATGCTGTTGAAATGCTATCTCTCAGGCGAATGTGTGGTAATACTATGTATGATAGGTACACTAATGTCTAAATTAGAGCAGAATGCAAGGCTGAGATAAGCATTATAGACAAAATTAAGAAAGGTCTTTTACGATGGTTCGGTCATGTAGTGCGAGCAAATGAATGATGAAAGAACTGCTGAAATAATCTATGATGCGAGTGTGCCTGGATAGGAAGGCCGAGAAAGACATGGCGTGATCAATTACAAGTGCTTGAAGGTGGAAAAGTCGGAATAATCGACGTGCGTGCATGAGAAGATGTATGAATGTGGAGGAAGCAAGGGAGGTGTGCCAGGACAGAGTGGTGTTGCGATTTGGATAAAGAGGATTCTCTGCCCTTCGGGGGAAATGGCGTGATGGTTAGGTAGTTAGTTATTTGGGATTTACTGAAATTGTATCTATATACCAAGATTTGTTAAAAATTCAGGATCAGTGAACAAATTTAAAAAACTGAAGCACTTTGTTACCTCTTCTAAAACAAAACAGTTAGAATACTGTAAATAAACTCTTCGAATGTAGTTAATATAATAAGTTCTTGTCCTTCACTTTCCATATCTTGATTGAAGTAAACACTGTTGTGTTAGCAGCTAGTACCTAAATGGCGGGAGGTTCTCATCTCTGACGATACAACTTTTCTGGTGGATCTTCATGTCATTCCATCTCCGCTCCACCCATCATATCTCCGCTTCACCCAATCCCAACCCAAACCTCGCTCAAGTTTCGTGCTATCACTCATTTCGATTACGGAACGTCAAAACCAAGTGAATTGTTTGTTGAATAAAATCTATTTCTCAATGGCGCGCTGTCCGCTATTCAGAACTTCAATCAAATTTAATTAAAAGCCGAGAACAAAAGAAGGACGAAAGGGGAGGAGTTCAACCCTCGCCGGGGGCGCTTGGGGCCCCCGCCCTCCTGAGGGGCTCCCCACCGCCCCTCCGACCGCCGAGAAACAACCTGTTTTGTAAGAAAAGCCACCATCAACCATCGCTGTGTTTCATTAAACGCGGATCTTTCGGGAACTAATCAATCAATTTGCTTCTTTCAATTTCAATAACAAAGACAATGAGTTTAGTTCTACAATAGGAAAATTCAGAAGTAAGTTACAAAATACCGATATTGAAAATGATAGTAAGTTTTGTGGAATGTTTGAATGATTAGCTATGTACAATATGTACAATAATTAAGTATTCACAGTACTATAACTATAAAGTACTGTGAATTTCGTCCCAAACGAAACATTTTTTCAACGAAAATGTTAGGTAGGTATAAATAAAACTGTATTGAGATCTTCGAATAAGGATGGTTGAGATACCTATTTATTTAGTGATAAAACTAAACTTATGAAATGAATTTTATATTCTAAGCAATTCGTTGAATAAAGGTTCCCAAAGTGTTGTGAAATCCGATTGTTGTAAAATAACCTAAGTATATAGCTACATAGCTAGGTACTGGCTTTATTACGCGAAATTTTTGTTTCATCCATTGTTTGGGAAAATCTGTGGTCGAGGAAAATAAGAAACATCCGGAAAGTCAACAATCATTATGTTTATTATTACTGTTTACGTAATAATATTACAGAGATATTGTTTTTGTACAAAATAATATCTTGTCCTTCCCAGAACTAATTATTATTTTCGAATTTAATGAATAAATATGGTCGCAATGAAAATCATTTTGAAAATTATTATTTGAATTGCGTCACCCTAAAATGCCAGGAGCAACGAACAAAAATCTATTTTTAGCCATTCGTTACCATAACCCCATAAACGTTAACTTTTAACCCTTAGGTGAGTGACGAGGTCTGGCCAGACTTTTTTGTACTTATATTATTTAATTTTTAAACTACCTATATTTCCATTTACCTGAACCAAGGAAAGCCTTTCCCCATACCGTCCATTAAGTATTTTTTTCAGTGCAGCACAACTCTACCGATTTTTAAAGTTAATCAGCGAAATTCAATAGACTCAGTTTTTATTGGAATAAAGCGAAAAAGAAAAAGGTTATGTACGCTACCAAATGCTTTCTTTACCCCTATCACTGTCTCAGCTATAAAATTATCAGAGACATAAATTCATCCCAAAACCTTCACGAGAAGCGGGCCCAAATTTATAGGGATAGAATATTAGTAATTCTACCCCCTATTTTGGCGTTAGTTACAACTACTGACCATTTACGGAGCCATTATTTACCTGGGCCCCCGATCATTGGTTCCAGGCGCAGCAGAGCCAGCAGCGGCCCGCGAGCCTGGCGCGCCCCCCGGGCCCCGCAGCGCCGCGCCCCCCGCTGGCCGCCCCCGCGCGCCCGCCCCCCGAGCCGCGCCCCGTGGAGTGCAACCTCTGCCACCGCAAGTTCAAGAACGTCCCCGCGCTCAACGGTCACATGAGGCTGCACGGGGGCTACTTCAAGAAGGTACGGACTAATCAAAACTTACTTACATACTTCACTTTCAACCGTGCACCACTCAACCCTGTACCTCAATTATTCTGATAGTTCCAGATATCCGCAATATCAGTAACCCAGAGACAACTAAAACAGAATATTATTCTATCAAGCTAATATATTATATCACATACCTACTCCCTTTTATTGAAATTTATTGAAAGCAGTAACATGACTAGCAAAAATAATCATTGACTAACACTCACTTATTATGTACCGTGCCGTTCAAGCAAAATGCAAAACAATTCGCAGTGCGGAGTAGGCTATAATATGCTATATGTATAGATTAGGTACATTCCTTACAATAAGCATTTTGCGAATTTTGTGACGATCACGTCACGCATGGCTGGGTAGTAAAAATGATTAGACATAACTCTAGGACTCATTATAATGGAGTCATCTGGAACACCACCTTATAATATAATCAGTAGAAGAACAATTTCATTTGATTCATTTAACCTTTTCCGCCAACTATTATAGTGGTAGAGCATGCTGTAAATAAAATGGTGCTTTAAATGTCTGGGATTTCTATTTCAGGAGGCGGAAAGTAAAAAGTTAGAGAAGAAGGAAGCCAATGGTCCTCCCCTACAAACTGCTTCTGTGTCTGTCAGGGCGCTCATCGAGGAGAAGATAATCAGCCGGAGAGCTGCTCCAGTTGGTAAGTAACTGTTCCTCCATGACCTCAACTAACTGTCAGGGGAAAAGGAAGACCCCGGCCATCACTATCGACCAATTTTGCCTATTTCTTGATAGTTTGAACCTACGACCAATAGAGATAGGATTTTATATTGCTGATGCCCTCACACCTCACACAGTAAGTTAACAAGCTTCTGTGCATGGGCAAATCTGTTGATGAAGATAATTGTTGATAGTTTTTCATATTGCGAGGCCCAGATTGCTTTCTTCATGATAGGACATATACTAATTCCGCTACAATAATTTGCTGGATGGATCAAAGTATTGTTTCCTATTATTGCAGTATCATCTAGCGGAGAGTCTCAGTCGTCCACGGGGGTGGCGGGCAGTCCGGCGGCGGGGGTGGGGGGCCGGCCTTCGTTCGTGGCCCCCGCGCCGCCGCAACCCGCGCCAGGAGGCGCCCCCTCGCCCGCCCCCGCCCCCGCACCCGCGCCCCCGCCCGACTTCGTGCCCCCCAGGGCGCAGCCGCAGCCCAAGGACGCCACCTGTGGAGCATATGTTTTCCAAGAGCTGCCTCCAAGCCAAACATCCTCCCAAATCAGGTCCAACCTACGTGAGTAACTGTGTAAAAATGTGTGTTATGTGAGAGCAATAAAATTTAACTAAAATGATATAAAAGACCATAATGAGATGACATGAACTTGATAAAACAGCATCTTAAAACATGTTATTCATCTATGAAAAATTCACTTCGGTATATCTTTGGAAAATGTTTTGTGTATTCCAGGTATCCGTAAAGAGATCCGCATCAGATCCTGGTCACCAGTCTCCAGGTCCTGTTCTGAGCTTCCAGCCGGCTGAGTTTACCCTCACCAGCATGTCCTTCCAGCAGGATGAAGGAGGATACTTCAGCCCGTCGTTACAGGACGATGTGTACCACGTCCAGGATCCCGCTATACTCCTGCAGCAGGCCTCTTCTGATAGTCTACAGGTGACTACCTACTTTCATCTTTTCATTCTGTCACAATACATCACATCAGTCAAGAAATTGTTTACCCTTATAAGTTAAAAGTAATAAAACATTTTGAGTGTGTCCAAACATTTTGTAGACAAACCTACTTGTAACTTGTGTAAATATGGATGTCAATTAGTGGGTGGGATACAGAAGTGTTTAAGTTACATAATCCAGCCAATGGACATTAGTAATACATTTGAAATTTGAATATTGACAATTTTGTATGTTTTTCTTCCAGTTCACAAGTGCGTCAGAACAATTAGACGACCTTGCATCTTTAGAGGACTACGCAACTGTAACCGCTTCCTTGCAAGCAAATAGATCTCCTATTCAGTACCCAGTAAACCAGCAGCTTCAAGCAGTTCTCAACTCACCACTACCGGAAAGTTTAGCTGACTTCAGTACATACCACTCCACAGTTGCGGAAACAAACGCTAATTCCAAGGACGTTCTCGGGTTCCAGAAGGAGTATATTATGTACGCGAACTCTCCGCACGTGGGACTGTCGGCTCCCTCCCCCCCCTCCCCTCCCCGCTGAAGTACCACGACTCCCCGAGCTTCACGTACCCCACCCCCCCTGCCAGCCACGAGGCCCAGTCCCCCTCCCTCAGCCAGGGCACCGCGCAGAGCTTGCCCATCCTGTCCCCGACCACCGGACTTCTCTCCACTGACAACTTCGTAGAACCCGCCTTATCGCACAGTACCGACGTTGACGAAGTAAGGAACACGAGTTCTCCACTGTCAGCGGCATTCTTCACGACGACTATGTCCAGCGCGGAGGAGGTGGAGGAAGCCCTGGAGGAAGTTCTGCCGGGGGAGAGTATAGTCCACGGGGGCGCGCTGGACATGTACGGGCTCAGCAACCCCTCCCCTCCCCCGCAGTCCCCGCTGTGCGTGACCCCCCCTGCCCTCGCCGCTGCCGGGCCCGCAGGCCGCCGCCCTCCTGTCGCCGTGCCCGCAGACCTTCGTCCCGAGCGGCAATATTACATTCCCCCGACAGGTTCTCCACACTCTACAGTCCCAAATGATGCCAAACTCGGACGATCCTCTGCTTTCGAGCAGTCCCAAAGATTTCGGAAGCAAGAAAAAATTTGATTTCGGCGGCTATCAGTCCTATAAAATTATCAGCCACGGTCCTATCGATTTAAACAATCCAAATCTAACGGGGATCTTGGTAGAAGCGAATGGGGAATACAAGCTAATCCAAGCAGCTTCCAATCAACTCCCGGTGTCCTGGTTGACAGGAGCTACTCACCAGATAATATCGAAGGAGAGTATTATCCCCGTGCAGCCACTAAAGCAAGGTGTTATCAAATCTCCGCAGATCTGCGCTCAACTCTCGGTGGAGCCGATGGAAAATTCGTCGAACGAAATCTCTACAACATTCAAGATCGAGCCCGATAGTTTGAAACAAGAGATGTATTCGGATGCGTCGCAAAGTGTTGAAAATATGATTTTCAAAACTGACGGATCAGCCAGTCCACAGCACGTATCTAGAAAAAGACCGAGATCTGAAATGGGTTTCTGCTTTCAAAACCAACACCAGTCTAGACTGAGAAGTTGTACGGATAACTACTTCACACCTCCCCCGATGTTAGACCCTGCGAGAATAGCTCCGGGGTTATACAACGAAGCACATCCGAGTAGTAAGTATTGTTAACCACATACAGATATATATTATTTACGGTCAAATTCCTACCACTCTATTTTATAATCCATAAACTGTACTTTCAGGCGGACACACCCCATGTAGTCACCAGATATTGGATAGTATGAACATCGACACTGAAGGCCGCAAGACTCCACGCGTGAATATGGGAACACAGTTCCAGGCCGATATTCCCGAAGTCAGTACGGAGGAAATCAAGTTTGACAGAGACCCGAGCTACGAACATCTCCTGTGGGATCCCGGCATTAACGACACACTCGACGACAACGAAGGTAAGTCCACAAAATATATAAGAAGATTTTCACTTTCTCAAAGCACATAGAAATTAATTAGATACATTTTATAAATTATGTCTATTTATGTTTTAAAGTTTAAAGAATTCCTAATACAAATTTCTCCAATAGCAATAAAACAACGGTTTTTGTGTTTCCAGTTCGCATGTTCATGGAACTGGCGATGTGCGCCGCTATGCCGGTGGGGGGGCACTCCCGCGAGCACGCGCTGCACGTGCTGGGCCAGTGCGGGGGCGACACGCACGCGGCCACGCTGCGGCTCATGGGCGGCGGCGGGGGCGCGGGGGGCGGCGGCGAGCGCTGGGCCCCCCGGCGAGGTGGAAGCCTTCCTGGCCGCGCTCAGGGAGCATGACAAGGACTTTTTCCGGATAGGGAAACAGGCGAGTCAAGTTACACTACAGATTGACATACTCGTGCATAGAAATAGAAATGTATAAAGTATAAAACTCAGAAATTCTTATTTAAAATAATACCGCTCCCAGAATACATTTCAACATGCA
Source organism: Micrasema minimum (assembly GCA_022494985.1). Taxonomy (NCBI): domain Eukaryota; kingdom Metazoa; phylum Arthropoda; class Insecta; order Trichoptera; family Brachycentridae; genus Micrasema; species Micrasema minimum. The sequence goes on from JAGVSP010001929.1 coordinate 7,510, forward strand.
ATGAGAAATTAAAGTAAAAAGTGATTATCCATAGAACTCAGTTTTCTTGATTTTCACTTTTGTTTTTGAATTCTTTGTCAAACTGAAATAAATGAATAAGTAAAGGTATAACTTCTTGTGATTTCAGGTTGGAACGAAAACCAGCAAACAGTGTGTTCAATTTTACTACTTCTGGAAGAAAGTTACCAAAGATTACAAGAGCCTTTATCTCAGATCATGGAGCCCAGACACCAATAAAGTAAGATAATATTACAATATTAATTTACGAGAATATTTCATTGCCAACATTGATACATTTCCTACTTAACAGGATCAGAGTTCCTTACTTTCTCTTAACGGCACGCAATGGTGCATAGGGCACTGCATCGCTAGAGACTATTATCCCCGTGCTTACTACATAATTGGTTGACTTTTGTTTCAGGGTTGGTGGAGATGGGCGGGGCGAGGAGCGCGGCCCCCCTCCACCCCCCCGGGCACCCCGCCACCCCCAACACCCCGGCTACGGACAGCGGAGACGAGTTCCCTTGCAAGCTCTGTGGGAAGTAAGTCCCCCTGCGATACTTACTCCGCACACCCCCTCACACACAGACTCTATAGAGAAGTTCCTGTAATTCAACAGCAAATATACAAAGAAACAGATTCTGTGTGCATGTCAAGAGTGTTATGTCTGCTGAACCCTCTGTCTGTATCCTCTATACTCTATACATCCCACTAGAGGAAGGCTCTGTAATACCCGAGCTAGTTGTCACAATGTGTCCCGTAGATTACCATCCACCTACCTCTAGTGAGAGGAAGGCTCTGCCCTGCGATACCTGAGCTAGTTCTCACAATGTCTTGTGGCGTTTGTTCCAGAGTGTTTAACAAAGTAAAGAGCCGGAGTGCGCACATGAAGTCTCACCGGCCTCCTGACGCGGAGTCCAAGAGGCCGCGCCTGGAGCGAGACAAGCTACTGGCTCTGGAAGAGCACCGTGCCTCCCCAACTGATAACCATTCCAAACCTACAGCAGCCAATGGACAAACCTGCTCAATCCCATCTGCCTAGCGTGAACCCAATCACTTCAACTCTTATCATTATTAACCTCCAATGTATACTCTTACCTACTCTATTACCTGCCATTTCATTTACTAAACAGTGTTTCATATTCGTCACTCAAAATCCGATATTACTCTTTAAACATTTTCACATGAGATTTATCTGTTTTGTAGAAAAATAGAAAACAAACACACAGTATATGCTTCCCAATTAACAAGATGCTATTATTTTCATGACAAATTGATACTACCATATATAAATGGTTAGATACTGGGAATTCCTTAAAAATGCTTAACCTTACCAACATATTTGGTGAAGGTATTCTATATAAGTAAAACTCGGAAAACCGAAAGAAAATATCACAATAGCCAATATTCCAACTCGTGCAGCACCTAAAGCAAATTCACATGTTCATTTTCTGGTTCTTGGAAAACAAAAATTGTAATGTAAAGCCATAAAAATGAGACATGAGCTGAAGCTGATTTTTGGCTGTTTTATCTCTTTTTACCTCAAATAAAATATACTGTTACGAGTTAATTACTAATTTATGTTGAATGTATCTATATTAATACGTTTTGTGTGTAATATTTTCAACAGATGTCAAAACAAGGATAACTGCTGGAGTCAGCTGCAGTTTGATTGAGTAAACCCGAGTTATGCGAGTGGTTGAGTGTAATAACTGATAACACAAGATCACACTCGAGAGAGCACAACACTGTTTTCAAATCCGATACTGTAAAGTGTCCGAGAGTTATCTTGCCTTATTTCTGACTGACTAACGGACACTGTTTCTTGGTGAAACTTATTTCCTAGGTTAATTTAGTAAAACCAGAGGACGATGATAACTTGTATAAAGATATAAAGACAGTGATGCATATTACGCCATCATCGGTGGGCGGTCAGGTGGTCACTCTATACTCTAGAACCTCCATTTCCCCATTTTCAATTATCAAATTACTAAGTATCTTATGTTTCCTCTTGTGATGAAACTACGCAGTTCTATTATTTAGACTACTATAATAATCTCCAATTAGTGGGGATACTTGAGGTTCTAGAGTATGCGCATATTCCATATTGATGGACACTGCCTTTAGCACACTAACAAACTCAGCATTTAAATGTGAAAATACAATTTTGGTTAATACCAGCTAATGCTGAGAGTTTGCCATTCCTTCAGAATTTGAGGAATTTCAGTGTTAACGAAATAACTGGAATACTGAAACATATCAATGTTAAACTTTAACTGTTTGCCATAAAGATTTTAATAAACAAATGTGGGTTGTGTAAATTACTAGAAAATATTATTTTCCTTTTGTAGTCCTTAAGAAGTACATATTGATGTAATCAGAAATACAAAGTACTGTAAGAATTTTTGTAACTTTTGTTTGTCGTGTATTTTCAGTTGACTTGCATATTGAAATTACTAAGTACGAATTAAATTTCATCCATCGACTGGGAATCAATATACCAAATAGATTATGCTTTAAATTAGAACTACAAAATATTTTCACCGTTTGCTCAAATACAAATGACAATTGAACAGAAATGTTTGCCGCAAACTTACCTAATTTAACCTAACGTGGCAATAATGGAAGAATACATTTCTCAGCTCAACAGAGTTGATATGGAAATTACAAATAGAGTAGTAGATCCCGAATAAATATATGTTTTGAGGGCGTAGGATATTTCCAAGTATTTTTTTTGTACAAATTGAAAATGTAAATTCTACTTTCAAGCAAATAAATGGTTGTGCTCTTTTCCAAAGTTTTCCATTAAATGTTGTTACAAAATAAAATAAAATGGTCGTTTTGAAAGTACCTATTAGGAATGGCAATACATGTAAAATAAAAGCACTGAAAATAAAAGCCAAAAAAGTAATCAGTATTAAAAAGAAATTTTTTATTGCTATTATTACTTTTCTTCGCTAATATGGCTAAGCTATTTTGTGAAAACAACTCATCTTTTTCTTCGCTTTAACTGGGAGGTATTTTGTGAAAACATTATTTTCTTTAACTGATGAACTCTAGTAGTATCAGGGTTCTTTGTAAATACATAAGGTTAGATCTATCGTAATAAATACGTTTAAATAAATGCCTAATATATTTAAATCACTTTTTTTAAAACAATAAACTTAAATAAAGAAATTTAAAAAAAATATATTAAAAATAAATTTTCGAAAAATAATGTCTTTACTTTGATGTTTTAATTGTACGAGTAAATTGATTGTATTTATACTTGTAGAAGGCCAACTTGCCTAGTTTACTACTACTGTTTCTAGTGACCTTTCCATCCGACTTAGTTTACTTCATCTAGTGCACAAATCCAGGGGTTTTATTCTATCATTGGTTCAAGTGTTGTATTTTTTTGCACGGAAATTACGTCAATTTTATGGAACAATATAATACGACTAGAAAGCGTTTCAAACAAACTCGTTACGCTTCTTGGAATTGAGTGATGGTTAATTATTTATTGTAGAATTTCCTCAAAATGTACAAAGATTTCAAAACCGAATATTATATTTTAGCGAGCGAAGCATTTGAACTGCATCTACGATTGGAAGTTCATTTTGAGGGGTGGATTAGATGTTCTAACACGGATATGTTTAGCATACGATATGAGATAACTTGTGATATGTAGAGTTCCATATTTTCTACCATAAAGTAGATCCCACTTTCTGCGTCTGCTAGCTCCCTATTACATAGGGATAGTTGGAAACGGCTCCCTAGAAAGTCACTCGCCAAGGGTTGGGTAAAGTAGGTTCGCGAGTTATCCGCCCCTCACAAGAGCTAAGTGCCTTTGAATGAAAACACAAAACGTTTTAGGGAAGGCATTGGACCTCTGAGTATTATTATATTTATGAAATTAACGAAGATATTATCTTTCTCTCTTTATTGGTCACGTAGAAAAGTTTATGTATATATTTATATAAATGTACTTATTTACGAAATCTTAGTATAAACACTACACATATATAATAATACTATATATTGTACGCATGAACAGGTGACACCGAGTGCGTTATTCATATAAATCTTATATTTACACAGATCTAATGGCTATAATTTTAAAGAAATAATATACTTTAATCTCATTAATTGAATACATTATGAATGTATATTTAGCTATATTTAATGTGAAACACTATTTTTTATCTTCAACGTGAATCGTGTACATGTATAGTAAGGTAATAAAGAAGAGGATATTTTTGAAAGGATAATATTAGGGGCACTTTACAGAGAAGATACATAGATAGGTAGGAAGTTTGTATGTAATTACCGGAGCCGCAGCCGGTACACTCTGTGTTGTGAAGTAGGACTGTACTGTACCTACTACTCGCTACCGAACTAGCGCTAGGGTTAGGCCGGAGGGGAGCTCGCTCGGTCGCAGGGGTCGGGGGCTGCACCTCGAGAACTCTGCATATCGTCGAACAATAATAACGTTAATACGAGTACTGTCGGGCGGCCTAGGGGCCTCCCACACACAATATTGTGATTTCCTTCGCTTACTTGATGTTGTCCGGGAAAGGTAGCTAACGACACAATAACTTTAATTTTAACTTGGACGGTTTGTTAATATTCTCCTTTTCCTTCGCGGTACCCCCGAACCTCTCCCAAATATTACCTACGTATAAGAGACAATCTTTTTTAACGTAAATATGTATTGACGAGCCGCAGGAGTCGCGTTACAGAATACGAGTAAGTCGTAATTAGGAATAGACAAATATCGATGTGATTTTCACATAGCGTAGTACTCCCAACTGTCCTAGTGTCCCATAGCTCTAGCTAGCGCTTAATGGAGTCCACACAACTTGATAGTTGCGTAGGTTTATTTGTTAATCGGTGTTTCCTCCTTCAGTTGGTACTCGGCTACTCGGCTACTGCTGCCCGCGTCCTGTGCCCTGCTCAACTTAATCTAGTCATGGTAGAAGTAACATATCGTTTATCAATAATCTCCTCCAATAAAGTATGTGCCAAAGGTTTCAGTGATTAGTGAGGTGCTCACGAGCCAACAGTGTGTACTATTTGTTAGACTGTTTTGTTGACCTGTTACTACTATTGACTAAGTTTGGAGAATGTACAGTTTTGAAGATTAATCTCTGTGTCTTTGCCATATAATGGCCTAAATTAGGTAAAGTAACAAATACGAGTGAGAGAGGAAATTAATGTAAATAGAAAAAGTATTCATGTAAATGTTTTAATGTACCTTTACAACACAAATGTCATAAATTATATTTCTATTTATCTTTGATATTTTGTTGATGTTTCTATTATAAAATATTTGACATTTTCTGAATATATTAAGGTTAAGGAAATCAAATCTGAGTGTCTGTGTAGCTAAATTTCATACAGAGGATTATTCCGTATCTTGACAGAGAAATATTAAAAGACAATTTCACAGCGTAATACGTCGTATTTACATTCTCTAGGATGTGGGGAAACAGCGTAATACGTCGTATTTACTTTCTCTAGGATGTGGGGAAACAGCGTAATACGTCGTATTTACTTTCTCTAGGATGTGGGGAAACAGCGTAATACGTCGTATTTACTTTCTCTAGGATGTGGGGAAACCTCCGCACATTCCCCATAATATACATATTTTTTATATAAAGTAAACTCGCGGCGCTACTGTCGCCCGACGTGCTGTCGCACCGCTAAATGTTCAATATTTTTATTACGAAATACAACTAAGTTACCTAACGGCAACACGACGGCACTCCGGGCGACAGTTCCCTCCGTTGTGTTACCATTTCATTTTAGACAAATTTTAAGTGAATGATTGTATTACGATATTAAAAAATATATATTATGTCAATGTAATACGTATTATGTATAACTTCATGTAATATAAAATATAAGTAAATATATTTAAAATACGACTTTTTATTGATTTTCCAACCTTTGGCAAAGTTACCTTGGAATACCTAACAAAATAAATGGAACAAAGTGAGAAAGACGAAGCAGTTAGAATTACTAAATAAAACCAGCAGTGTGTATTTTATTATATTTATTTCAACAATAAATACAACAACCTTACATCCCTCGCTCCACAAACGAGCAATCACTTTAGCATTGCACCGAACCAGTAACTCGGACAACAGGCGAGCTGCTAGCCTGGAGCTGGTAGCCAGGAGCCAGGAGCCAGGAGCCTGGAGCCTTGAGAGTGATATCAGTTTCCACAAGAAGATAATCCCAACCAACTCAACATACTTAATAGTAATAGAAAAAACCAAACCAAATTTACCGAGACCAACAATAAAAATACATTCAAATAAAATCATAGGAGCACTTGGTGCTTGTTCCGATGCAGGTTTTTAAAATTTAATAGTGATTTAGTAAAACACTAAAATAGATTTTTTGCTTGTCAAATTACGGCAGAGTAGGAATACTAAAAAAATAAATCAAATTCTAATGTAAATAGGTATATTGGTAATTAAGTAATATTGCAATACATAATTATTATTCAGCTAAAACTATTGCTTTGTACCCATCTGTATGATCAACAAGGATACATAATGGTAAAAATCCTTACCGACATACAAATATACATTATTATGAAATTATCCACTTCTGCTAGTTAAAAATTATTTATATTTAAGAAACATATATAAAATATAACACAAAGAGCTCTTTATTACGAGACCATTACAAAAGTGAGAAATTAGTACACAACTCCATTAGTACGTAATATTAACAGGTCAAGTGAAGATAAGTACGGGTAGTGCAAAATTACAATTCATCGGCTGGGAATTCACAAAATCATAATCGAGTCTTTAATATTCGGCAGAAATACATCCCCGAGACTACAAACACTAAATTAACAGCAACGAGAAGAGATCTAATGATAATATATTGAAAGAAATAATAGAGCCACGACTTGTAAACTTTGCGACATAAAACTTATCGATACAAGGAAAGAACACAAAATGTTCTGACAAATGATGCTAAACACATTTCATACATTGTTTCATTTTAGCCAGAAATTATACAAAAATAACACACTTTTTGAGACATTATGCAATTATGTACACACTTCCTTGGCAAATATTGTAACTACAGTTCCACAGCGAGAGTAGAGAAGTCGGTGTGTCTGGTGGAACAGCACTGTACGTCGCCTCACACTTCCACTCCACCTAGACTCGCACACAGCGCTGTGTTATGGACAGTGCTTGTAACACTCGCTGTTGGAATTCAATGCTCTTGAAGAAGCACCAAACCAAATGTTATTTTTACTTTTCCAATTGAACTTGCTACCACTCCAATTGCCTCCATATAAATACAAATATGTACACTTAATTGGTTTCATTTTTATTATGTTATATTGTAACTGTGTGTCCAAAATCCAAATAAAATAATATCTCGTTAGCTTTAAACGCAGTCTCATATAAATTTGTGATTTATTAGTAGAAAATTCAACGGCTAAAGTTTAAATAATTATTTTTAAAGATCAAAAGAAAGGGGAAACGTTAGGATCGGGGACGGACATTAACAATATTTTTGGTCAAGAAAAGAGAAAATGATAATAAAATGATATTTTAATGTACCTATATATTGTTAAGATTTCTATATTATAATATATTAGAAATATCACAACGCACGACAACAGAACAGCCCCATTGGAAAAGTAAGAATTAGTGTTGACAGTGAAACTGCACTGCGACTAGTTTACCTTCGTATTCTTATATTAGTGCGGGGAGAGCAGTACAGCAGAACAGTCTAGTCTGGCCCCATCCAACTCTACTGGCCTGCTTTCTTCCCTTTTACTACCACGGGCTTGTTCTTCAGGGTTCCCTTCTTACGTCTCGCAGTCTGTAACAAACAAAACCACACTATCAGTCTTATTCTCTCGGCTAAGGTATCACACATCCAATATTAATATGACAACCATATGTAAATCAAACCAAATATGCTACCACTATTCTACGATGCGGACATAAGAACCATATTTCTATCCTCATTAATAAGGTGCCCATAGACGAGAAGGCTAGATCCGCTAGCCGAGAGTAGAGCCATGTGTTAGAGGGCGACACCATTCCTCGAAAATCCTACCTTACTAACCTGCCGGCAGCCACCACCTAACCTAACCTAACCTAAACCTAAACCTAACCTAACCTAACCTAACCTAACCCTAAACCTAAACCTTACCTAACCTAACCCGTTGGCAGTCACAGAAAATCGTAGGATAGTGTCGCCAAAAGTTTTAAATTTATAGCTCCTCAAAACTCGGGCATACCTTCTGCCTCACCTGTAGTTATAAAAATAAATAACTTGCCTTTTTGGATATAAACCCAGAGGTTTTGATCTGCCTGTCAGCTACAGGAAGGCGAGGACGGTTGAACTCGTTGGGCTTCTTCACCCTAAAGGGGAAAAAATAACTAATTAAACCAACATTCACGAGTTATTCCTTGTTAGTTACACATGACCTAGTACGTTATACAGGGTACTGTAGATCCTTAGCCAGTGCTCGGGTGGTGGTAGGCCTCCTCCAGTAAGTATAGCCCTTGTTTCCGTGCGGTGGAACCTAGTACGTTAGTGTAGTGTGTTGTGCAGGTACCTGTAGATCCTAGAGCCAGTGCTCGGTGGTGTAGGCCTCCTCCAGGTAAGTGAGGAAGAAGCCCTTGTTGCCTGCGGTGGAACCCTAGTACGTTAGTGTAGTGTGTTGTGCAGGTACCTGTAGATCCTGACGGCAGTGCTCAGTGGTGTAGGCCTCCTGAGGGGAAGCCCTTGTTGCGGGCACGGCCCTGGCTGGCGCGTGCGGTGGAACCCTAGTACGTTAGTGTAGTGTGTTGTGCAGGTACCTGTAGATCCTGACGAGCCAGTGCTCGGTGGTGTAGGCCTCCTCCAGGTAAGTGAGGGAGAAGCCCTTGTTGCCGGCACGGCTGGCGCGTGCGGTGGAACCCTAGTACGTTAGTGTAGTGTGTTGTGCAGGTACCTGTAGATCCTGACGAGCCAGTGCTCGGTGGTGTAGGCCTCCTCCAGGTAAGTGAGGGAGAAGCCCTTGTTGCCGGGCACGGCCTGGCGCGTGCGGTGGAACCCTAGTACGTTAGTGTAGTGTGTTGTGCAGGTACCTGTAGATCCTGACGAGCCAGTGCTCAGTGGTGTAGGCCTCCTCCAGGTAAGTGAGGGAGAAGCCCTTGTGCCGGGCACGGCCTGGCGCGTGCGGTGGAACCCTAGTACGTTAGTGTAGTGTGTTGTGCAGGTACCTGTAGATCCTGACGAGCCAGTGCTCGGTGGTGGTAGCCTCCTCCAGGTAAGTGAGGGAGTCCCCTTGTTGCCGGGCACGGCCTGGCGCGTGCGGTGGAACCCTAGTACGTTAGTGTAGTGTGTTGTGCAGGTACCTGTAGATCCTGACGAGCCAGTGCTCGGTGGTGTAGGCCTCCTCCAGGTAAGTGAGGGGAGAAGCCCTTGTTGCCGGGGGGCCTGGCGCGTGCGGTGGAACCCTAGTACGTTAGTGTAGTGTGTTGTGCAGGTACCTGTCCTGACGAGCCAGTGCTCGGTGGTGTAGGCCTCCTCCAGGTAAGTGAGGGAGAAGCCCTTGTTGCCGGGCACGGCCTGGCGCGTGCGGTGGAACCCTAGTACGTTAGTGTAGTGTGTTGTGCAGGTACCTGTAGATCCTGACGAGCCAGTGCTCGGTGGTGTAGGCCTCCTCCAGGTAAGTGAGGGAGAAGCCCTTGTGCCCGGGCACGGCCTGGCGCGTGCGGTCGAACCCGGCCGGGGAGCGTGCGTCCCCGCGGTTCCCCTCGAACCCGTAGTACGACAGCTTGTACATGAGGCAGTTGAGGAGCGCCGGGGCCCCCTCCGAGTCTATACGGAACTCCCCGCGCTCCGTGAAGTAGTCGTTCTCCCGGATGTCTCGGGGGTGCTCTCCCTCGGCTATGCGGACCATCCACAGGAACTTGTTGATGTCGTCCCCCGAGTAGCCGATGGCGCCCCCGAAGATGACCAGCACGTAGTCCACCCCGAGGTCTCCCATGATCTCGTACGCAGCACTCTCGTTGGAGGCCATGGCCTTCCCCACCAGGGCTATGTGGGAGTTGTTCCACGTGTTATTGTCCACTAGAGTGGTCCGATTTGCCATTCCCGCTATCTGGAATTTATACATTTATATATTGCATAAAGTAGTCGATGAAATCAATTCCAAAAAAACTCAAAATTAATTAACACATTAAGCACAAATTGCCACAACAAAAGAGATAAAATGTGTTGGGTGTTACCTGATAGCCGTAGTCCCACCAGGACATGACGCGGGCGTCGTCCTGGGTGTTCTGCGACAGCCAGTAGTAAGCCTCACGGAAATCATCCAGGATCTGCCGGGACCTAGGCCAGACAGTCAGGGTGAGGATAGGGCACTCAACACATCAGACTAAATCATGCGCAATACATTGGGAGACTAGTACCTCTAGAGTGGACTATTCCTTTCGTATACAGCCCTGCCCTACACAGTACACAGGGCTGACAGCCTCTCTCTAAACCCAATTAGACTAGACTTGTGGGTTATATAAGCTCATGCGACAACTGTAGCTAATAGCTTGTTATTTACTCCTTTCATTTGGCCACTCCTGCTCTAGAGATAATCTAGAACTCTGCAAGTAATATGGATCAACACATGTTACCCTGCGTCAGTACACTATATATCCATACAGCAATATTTACATACCTTTATTTCTACTCTAGTGACCCGTAATACCCACATAATACACACTTTATTGCTTTGCTTTCTACTGGTTGCATGAATGAATATACCTAATGTATGAAAATATGTATAGCAAAAACCTGTTTTACTCAATACAGTTTTTAAAAAAAAATGGCAAAAACATAATACTCTTCCAATATAAAATACAATTGAAAAATAGGTATTTGGTAAAATTTCACAAATAAAATACCCTGTGGTGTATTTTGCAACAAAAAAAAACATGCATCTCTAAACAATACTTTTTACGGCATAATAAAATGTGACACACTGAATATACCAAATACTTGTACAAAGTTATGACCGGGTAGACAAATCTAAGTGAGTACAGAATACAGTGAACTAGAAGTACTACAACGGATTACAATGTCGCCTTACCCTCCTTCATCCCTTGAGAAGCAAAACGTTATGAAACAAAAATATTACATTAATCAATTGTGTTTTGACAAATGTTTTTATAGACAATATTAAACAAACCATTTTACTAACATGACATTCAAGTAAAATTATATGTGACCATATAAAAATTTAATACTTTCACATTGTATTAAATTAATATAATAATACGACTGTAGATTCCGACATGTTACGTAAAAATGAAATAATATGAGGAATAGATTAGGTGTTTGAACTAAGATTAAATAATTTCATTATTGCAATAAGGAATTCCAGCGCTACTCGGAATTGAATTTTAAAAATATTTCCTTGCACACGCGAATATTAAAAAAATTATCTCTAAAATGCAGGCAAAATTAATAAAAAATATTTTTCATATCAAAATCGTAAACAATGACATCATTCCCTGCATTTACTGTTTGGACCTCGTCCCGCCTCATTTATAATATGCAAAATCAATCTACATACAAGTTTCTATCACAAAACAAGATGGCCGCCATTCAGTCTCCCTAGAACAGCTGTTGAAAGTAAATTTTACAGCTCTGAGTTGAGTTGACGGTATTTAATTTATTAAGTACATTCATTAAAAACAATGCTTGTTTTGACTGAATTCATATATAAAAGAAATACATATCAAATCTATTCAATAAACAATAATTAAATTACACCAAAGTACGAAAGTCCGAACCACAGATTATAGTAGGAGCGCCACCCATTTCATGACGTCACTACTGTAAAATGACGCACTAAGAACAATCATTTGGTGCGGTATTTGATATACGGAACTTTAAAAAACGTATCTTCGATAAAATACAAAAAAAAATATAAATATTATTGGCTTATATAGTAAGTAAACAGACGGTGCCATCTTTAGGAAACGAACTATAATTTATAAACGAACTGTAATCTATTACTAATTTGTACAATATACTATTATTAGGTCGTTTAAAATACAGAATCTCATTTTTACCCATCATTGGTGTAGAAGGCCAGCACTATGGAGGGGCTGGAGTAGGCGTTGGACGTCACCCACGTGCAGTGGACGGCAAACAGCATCAGCAGGATCATGATCACCACCACCACGGCCGAGCGCAGGTTGGCTCCGATCCCCTCGGCCCCCGGGTCCGCCCCCGGCCCGGCCCCCGCGGGGCTCCCCGCCCCCGGCGCCTCCTGCTCGTGCCGCATGCGCCGCACCTTCCCCGCCTGCAACCAGACACGCGAGTCAAGCTCCGACATGCACAGGTTGTCATATTGCACATCCTGCGACTCCAGGGGTTGACAGGATCTCGAGGGACACAACTTTACAATGAAAACATGTTTGGTTACGGCTAGCGCAGTATATTGTCTTGTGCCAGGAAACTACTACAATGTGTGGCCACGGCCTCTCCTCGTTCTGCTCAGCCGCCGGCAGTCTCTCCCCTTCCCAGGCCGGTCTTTTTATCTTGAAATTATCACCACTGCCGTTTTTGCGAGCCCTGGTACGACGCACCAGTGCCGCGCATTTAGGTAGTAGAATAATTTGGGACAGGTTATGCGACTTTTGAATCATAACAAGGACACACTCAGAACTGCGCCCCCCGACACGCACGAGTCACGCTCAGTGCTCGTGTGTGCCTGGAGGTCACTCGGCGCACCTTGTCGTACAGGTTCCTGTTGGGCTGCACGTCCTCGGGTAGGTCGCGCGGCAGCACGCGCTCCTCGGGCTCGTCCTGCAGGTGGAGCTCCAGCAGGCCGGAGAAGGCCACGCCGGCCAGCATGCACACCACGGGGGTCAGCGTCAGCATGAGGCGCACCATCACACCCGCAAAGTACACGGCGCTCAAGGCGTACAGGCAAACTAAACAAAACATACATTACATTATTGTATCATCGTTTTCTGCAATAACAGTACTTAATAATACTAAAATTTTACAAAATCCACCCACTTTATAATCATAAAGCCATCTCTTTCTATGCAATACGGTTAAATAAGACAGAAAGGAGATAAATGATTTCTCCAAAAACCATTGTTAGTAACATACTGTTAGTGCGCAAGTTAAACGAAGTAGGCCCAAGGTTGGCGAGTGTGCGAGGCATGCCTTAGTGCTGCTCTCTGCTCGCGCTCTGAGTGTAACGTACAAAGGATGGCATTACCTACAATGGTCAGATTGGCCTTAGCAAGCAGATCGCGGATTGGACATGAAGGCATAAAAAAGTGAAAATATGTCAAATAATGAAGTTACGGTTATTTACCTTTGATTAATTTAGTTTAAGCGTTGACAATTTGAGTTTATTATATCCTCGGTTGCAAGAGAGACAATAAGGTCAACGTGAAGATTCGTTACTAGAGCTTTATGGAAAATAATCAATTACCGAAAACTCTCTCGTCGTTGATATTCTTGATGCAGTACCATAGTCCTACGGGGAAGGTGCACACGAGGATGTGGAGATCGAAGAAGAAGGAGAACCACGTGGTCGGCTGGTGCTCCGATACGGAGGCGATGATGGGGATGTGCACCTTCGCGTACGCTGTGTCCCACAGGGAGTAGAACCTGCAACACACGGGAACCAATATGAATACAGAAATAAGACCTGGAAAACACTACAATTTTACATAAACTTCTTGATGTGTTCACCATATAAAAATGTACTGCAATCCAACTTTCTAGTTATTTGTTGAGTTTCCGAGAAAATTCCAGATTCGTGTACGCAGAACCTTCCAATACACCTTTCTATAATTACACAGTCCTCTGTGGCTGGTGAGTTTAGTGATACAGAGCCAGACATAGAATAAATTGTGTAGTCCGGGGCGCGATGACTTCGGCGTAGGTGGGCCGCACCACGCTGAAGAACACGGCCACCCCGGCCAGCAAGCCCCCGGCCACGATGAGCTGCCGCCACTCCCCCACCGGCACGTAGCGGGCGTACTGACCTGCCACTCCAGGGCGCGATGACTCCGGCGTAGGTGAGCAGCACCACGCTGAGGAACACGGCCACCCCGGCCAGCAAGCCCCCGGCCACGATGAGCTGCCGCCACTCCCCCACCGGCACGTAGCGGGCGTACTGACCTGCCACTCCAGGGCGCGATGACTCCGGCGTAGGTGAGCAGCACCACGCTGAGGAACACGGCCACCCCGGCCAGCAAGCCCCCGGCCACGATGAGCTGCCGCCACTCCCCCACCGGCACGTAGCGGGCGTACTGACCTGCCACTCCAGGGCGCGATGACTCCGGCGTAGGTGAGCAGCACCACGCTGAGGAACACGGCCACCCCGGCACCAGCCCCCCCGGTCATGATGAGCTGCCGCCACTCCCCCACCGGCACGTAGCGGGCGTACTGACCTGCCACTCCAGGGCGCGATGACTCCGGCGTAGGTGAGCAGCACCACGCTGAGGAACACGGCCACCCCGGCCACCAAGCCCCCGGTCACGATGAGCTGCCGCCACTCCCCCACCGGCAGTAGCGGGCGTACTGACCTGCCACTCCAGGGCGCGATGACTCCGGCGTAGGTGAGCAGCACCACGCTGAAGAACACGGCCACCCCGGCCAGCAAGCCCCCGGCCACGATGAGCTGCCGCCACTCCCCCACCGGCACGTAGCGGGCGTACTGACCTGCCACTCCAGGGCGCGATGACTCCGGCGTAGGTGAGCAGCACCACGCTGAGGAGGAACACGGCCACCCCGGCCAGCAAGCCCCCGGCCACGATGAGCTGCCGCCACTCCCCCCCGGCACGTAGCGGGCGTACTGACCTGCCACTCCAGGGCGCGATGACTCCGGCGTAGGTGAGCAGCACCACGCTGAGGAACACGGCCACCCCGGCCACCAAGCCCCCGGTCACGATGAGCTGCCGCCACTCCCCCACCGGCACGTAGCGGGCGTACTGAGCTGCCACTCCAGGGCGCGATGACTCCGGCGTAGGTGAGCAGCACCACGCTGAGGAACACGGCCACCCCGGCCACCAAGCCCCCGGTCACGATGAGCTGCCGCCACTCCCCCACCGGCACGTAGCGGGCGTACTGACCTGCCACTCCAGGGCGCGATGACTCCGGCGTAGGTGAGCAGCACCACGCTGAGGAACACGGCCACCCCGGCCACCAAGCCCCCGGTCACGATGAGCTGCCGCCACTCCCCCCACCGGCACGTAGCGGGCGTACTGACCTGCCACTCCAGGGCGCGATGACTCCGGCGTAGGTGAGCAGCACCACGCTGAGGAACACGGCCACCCCGGCCACCAAGCCCCCCCGGTCACGATGAGCTGCGCCACTCCCCCACCGGCACGTAGCGGGCGTACTGACCTGCCACTCCAGGGCGCGATGACTCCGGCGTAGTGAGCAGCACCACGCTGAAGAACACGGCCACCCCGGCCAGCAAGCCCCCGGCCACGATGAGCTGCCGCCACTCCCCCACCGGCACGTAGCGGGCGTACTGACCTGCCACTCCAGGGCGCGATGACTCCGGCGTAGGTGAGCAGCACCACGCTGAGGAACACGGCCACCCGGCCAGCAAGCCCCCGGCCACGATGAGCTGCCGCCACTCCCCCACCGGCACGTAGCGGGCGTACTGACCTGCCACTCCAGGGCGCGATGACTCCGGCGTAGGTGAGCAGCACCACGCTGAGGAACACGGCCACCCCGGCCAGCAAGCCCCCGGCCACGATGAGCTGCCGCCACTCCCCCACCGGCACGTAGCGGGCGTACTGACCTGCCACTCCAGGGCGCGATGACTCCGGCGTAGGTGAGCAGCACCACGCTGAGGAACACGGCCACCCCGGCCACCAAGCCCCCGGCCACGATGAGCTGCCGCCACTCCCCCACCGGCACGTAGCGGGCGTACTGACCTGCCACTCCAGGGCGCGATGACTCCGGCGTAGGTGAGCAGCACCACGCTGAGGAACACGGCCACCCCGGCCAGCAAGCCCCCGGCCACGATGAGCTGCCGCCACTCCCCCACCGGCACGTAGCGGGCGTACTGACCTGCCACTCCAGGGCGCGATGACTCCGGCGTAGGTGAGCAGCACCACGCTGAAGAACACGGCCACCCCGGCCAGCAAGCCCCCGGCCACGATGAGCTGCCGCCACTCCCCCACCGGCACGTAGCGGGCGTACTGTGAGCACCTGCCACTCCAGGGCGCGATGACTCCGGCGTAGGTGAGCAGCACCACGCTGAGGAACACGGCCACCCCGGCCACCAAGCCCCCGGCCACGATGAGCTGCCGCCACTCCCCCTTGGGCATCATGGACTGCAGGTAGCGGAGCGCTCCCACAGCGACCAGCAGAGCGAACACACCTAAAGTTATCATTCACCACTTGATCACAAAGTTACAAATTACCATACTTTTTAAAATTTGAATTTTTAGAAAATCTGCAGTACTTTTTAGTCGCTTAATCGTGGCGGCTACTAATATTCACAAATCTGTAAGGTTTTTTTTAATGCATTGTTGTTTATTATTTTTACTTAAATTTATTTACAGTAAGTACCTACAGTAAATATCTCGTTACAATAATAATTTGACAATTATATGGCAATTTGCATTTCTGCAGCAATATAATGAATAGACGGAGTGTGTTACCTGAGGCTGCCATGTGCTCGCTGGTGCGGATGGGCTGGAAGCCGACAAAGGGGATCTGCATGGAGAGCAGCAGGCCGAGGATGTAGAACACCGTGTAGCTGGTAAACAGCCGCACC
This sequence comes from Micrasema minimum, assembly GCA_022494985.1. Lineage (NCBI taxonomy): Eukaryota > Metazoa > Arthropoda > Insecta > Trichoptera > Brachycentridae > Micrasema > Micrasema minimum. The sequence goes on from JAGVSP010001929.1 coordinate 24,290, forward strand.
GAGTACCTTCCCATGAGGAGCAGCACAAACACGTGCAGCGGAATCAGGTTGATGATGAACACATAGCCTCCCCATGCAGACACCTGCAAGTTTGTTCAGATCACTCCTGGTACATGGAGACAGTGATATACTTTCCCTAGACAGCTAAAATGTTAATGTCTACTAGTAAAGTCACTCACACGCAGCATATTTTGCCATCTTTTTCCCCATAAACTCTCAAAATATTAAGTACGAAAAAGAGCAAAATGCATCGCTGACTACGTTGCTGTCAATTGCTGTAAATTGACAAATTCGAGGTTCTGATAAGAAACAATTAATCAAAATCATGACCAGTAGTACAAGATCCTGGAAAATATTTCAAATTTGTAGAAAATTGATAAATTTCCATAATTCAGGCCAAAAACGGTCTATGTGGTATTCTTGGGACCAAAATCCCACTTTGCTACTACTTAATATCCATTTTCAAACACAAACGCCAATAAAATTGATACAATTTTACAAAAAACATTAAAATACCTATAATAGATTTTTTTTAAATATACATAATATATTTGAAAGTGTCTCTTTCCCTTTCTCTCTCACTCTCTCTGATGTTGCTTTAGAATCAAGCCTTGTCCGTCTTTAGTTCCCGCCTCCAACTCAGCCACTTGCAAGATATAGTCGCCGTGCCGTGGTGGCGAAGAGAGCTACACAAGTCCCGTGTGTAGTGTATACGGGTTAGCTCTCTTCACCACCACGGCGACCATATTAATACAGATGGCACTATATTGAAAAGTAATATGTGGGATTCTCACCATGTAAAAGTAGGACAATGCGGTCATGGAGGCCCACGAGATGGATCCCGTCTTGACACTTTTGACCCAGAGATAGTAGGTGAACTGCAGAGCGAAGATGGCGATGCCCTCGTTGTCGTAGCTGCCCGCCACGGAGCGGCTGATGTAGCCGGGCACGATGGCGATGAAGCACGCGGCGAACAGCCCCGCGCCCCGCGACCACAGCTCCGCCGTCAGCAGGTACGTCGAGATGGCCGTCAGGCCGCTGTAACACAATCGTGTTTGGACAATTTATTCTTCATCGCCTTCGCTCGCCATTTACACCGAGTGCATCCAAGTCGAGGAAGGCTGAGAGAGATGTGATATGATCAAGAATCAAGAACTTGAAAGTGGACATGTAAAAAGCCAGAATAATCAGCTTGCATGCATGATAAGATGTATGAATGTGGAAAAAGCGAAAGAAGTGGTTTGGCATTCTATCCTCTCTGCCTACTTATTCCTCACGCCTATTCCTACGCCTCACAAGTCCAGTTGTTGGAGATTGTAGAGTCCATTCCCAAATTTATTAAGCGTCATTTTCATTAAAAGTCAACTCAAGGGCACTATATGTGGGGCACTTAATTAATTCCAGAGCCAATTAATTTACGAATGAAAAGATCTAACAAAAACTCGGGCCACAAAAAATTTACTTTGCTTATAGGTAAAGAACTAGATTCCAATATTCATCTAGAAACTATAAAGCACATAGATTATTGGAATTTCACTGAGCACTCACCTAGAATATTTCACTTTTCAGATGATTTAATAAGGTTACAACAGGGTTTCGTGATAAGTAAATAGGTGGAGACATAAAAACCAAATGTTGAGTAATGAGGTGTATTACAAAAGTATTTTTATTGAAGAACCAGATTACACCGGGATGTGGTCTGGTAGTTAATGTATTGGACTCGAATCCCACCCAACTGGTCCACAATTTTTTTTAATTGATTTTTATAAAAAGCAAATACAAAATTCTTAGATTGTTTTCTAATAATTGGGTTGTTCCCGATAGCATGAATATCCTTGAAAACGTTATAAATATTTTTACAATTCCAACGATATAAAACACAATGATCAAAAATGTTGTTTTCATTTATAAATTTATGTTTTAAAAACACGAAATTACGAGTGACTTTTAACGCCCGTTATTGGCTAATGACGTCATAGCCGTTCATTATGAAAGGCGGGAAATTCATTACAAAGTCATCGTCCATATTGATGTGACGTCACACCCCATGCGCGCCAAATGGAGGATTTTGCGAGCGATTTAAAAAAGTGCTATTTCAAACCGCGCTTTCAAAATTCAAAAATTTCAAATTCCCTTTATATTGTTATTTTTCAATCAATTTTTTTAAATAAAAAATAGAAAATCCGAAAGAACCCCAAATGCTCTTAAAAATAATAGTTAAACATTAATTTATCATAATATTATCATGGTCTGTAATAATTTATTATGCGTTTTCAGCCCCAAAATCGAAAAATTTGAGTATATCATACGAACTCAAATGTTTCTATTGAAAATATATATATATTATATTGATATTATCAAACACGATAAAAGAAATTGATATCAAATATTATAATGATGTGATATAAATATAATAGGAAACATATGAAACAAATATATATTACGTAATGCGTAACCTGTGTGGCTTATATTTCATATAAGTACTATCAGAGTAGAGATAACAATAATTGTTCCTATTATTTGTATTTTATACATTAGCGTGAGTTGCCATTCTATTGTTACATACTTACTTGTGTATTGTGTAAAACTGTTAAATATTTATTTGAAATGTTTAGCACCTTGTTTCTACATCAACTAAATGTTTTATTTCAGGTATTCTTTTATATGCGGTAGCAAAACAATACATATATTTCTGGAAATGAAGCAGTTGACTCCTTCGCTAAAGAAGCTATCCCTTGTGGAAATACCAAGTATTTCCAAATCCAAATAGACAACCTTATGATCTCTGCCAAAGAAGAACTTTAAATAAGGTGGAGAGAGCAGTGGAATATCAGCAAACTATACAAGGGTAAACAGTAATCACTAGACTCGAGTACAAAACCATATCCTTTGGTTGGAGAGGGTGAACCTCAGTAAGTAGGAAACATCTCCAATATGTTGAATGCGTCACTGCTGTATTTGTAAATTCGCAGTGTGTGAGTGTCTCCTTAGGTGAAAAGGATCTAAATCATATTTTTTGTTTTGCCCTATTAATGATAGATTCTCTTAATTCCTCCCTGAATTGGCCAAGCAAACTCCTCTCCGAGCTAACATGCATATTCTACTAAATTCTCCTAATCTCTCATATTTTTTTCCTTCCTCCACTTGATACTGGCAAAACAACAAAAGGTGATCAATTTATAGAAAAGTTAAAAAAATAATATGAAAAGGTATAAATGGTACAGCACTTTTGATCTAGTGTCTCCTAAAAAATGACATTGATGGGTAAATTGTATGTGGTAAATAGTGATTGTTACCTGAACATGGGCGCCAAGAACACGCAGATGTCCCGGATGTGGACGGGGATGTTGAGCGCGTGCAGCAGCCAGTGCAGCGCCCCCGAGGTGATCATGAGCCCCGGGTACACCGTGCCGCCCACGATGCGGCCCCAGCGGGTACCACGCCCGCTCGTCGAACCAGTTCAGGAAGTTGTAGAACCCGTGCTGCACCATGTACGCCGTCGCCCGGTAGTTGAACCTGAATACGACACCATCACACATCATCATCCGTGAATCTCCTCTCCAAATGTGGAGCATCTACAAACTGCCTCCCGGGACACTTGTACAGCAAGAAGCCGCCACTCTCATTTCACAACCCATCCACGTTGACAATTATTACTCAAACTTTTGTTCTTTACATGAACATCAATAGACAACTACACTGAACCATAGCAATTAGAACAACCCAGATTATCCACAATCATTTTTACTGCATTCTTTCTGTATTCCTTGCAGAGTGCTAGCAGGTACCGTAATTCAAATAATTTATTCATTTTGCCTTAAACTCTTATTATGTGTTCTATAATATGACTTTTTATTAATATGAAAACAATTTTAATACTTTACTTTAACCACCCCAGAACGCAACATTGCAGAACACCCAGACTTAAGAAAATCAATTATATTTTTTGTGATCTCACCGGGAATCAAACCCAAAGCATCCGGGTGCTTACCATCTTGTCAATAAAAGTCCATCAGTATTTATACTATTTGACTTACAATCAGAATCCTGAAGAAGAGATTAGATGGCAGGAGTCAATAATATTATAAATACAGACAAATTAATTTTGTTCGTTCGATTTTAGCTTTGCAATATCAAATACTTAATTGAATTGATTTAAATACCCAAGTGAAATAAACAGAATAAATATATAAATGCCGGCATAATTTTCTGTATGAGTAGAGAATTGTTGTATTGTATAAAAACATCATTATATTGGCTGGTAGTAAATTTTTACAGCAACATTTTAGTGAGTTTTAAAGTACAATTATTTGGTAGGTGTTATATTCTTCGACTAGTGAAAAATCGAGGGCCAAAACTAGGTTTCTCCCTGCATAATAGATTTAATGAAGGCCCCTTAATTTGGTGAGTAATAGATTGAATACAACTCCTGTAAGTAAAATAATAGAAATAAATTCTTTAATTCTTGAGATAAGACGATAGTTTAAATGATCTACGTAATTAGAAAGTGAATGAGGAACAGACAAAAATAAAACACGGTTAAATGTACACGTCAGAATACTACAACGACCGTGGAAGTACAATAAAATACATGATTATTAGGTGAAGACAAAATACCATTGTGACCCTCAGCTAAAATATAATAACTGTACTTTCATAAAATTCACTAAAGATCAGCAGAAACCTACCATGGATCAAATTCGTGAATGATACTTTCAAACCGTATGACTGCGAATAGCCGGGAAGCAAATCCTGAGAGCCATGCTAGTGCTAATATTACAAAAGTTAGCAAAGTGCTGTAACCGGCGGCTTGGGATAACTTTTCATGATTTTTTCGCTTGTTTTTAACTACATTTTCAGATACCGGCATCTTCCCTAAATTATTAACGCGGTGGCATTCGACAGCACTTGTCACAGGTCACAGAAAATAAAGATAAAGATGACACGTTGCGACAATAATGTTACCATATATATAAGATACATTCCCGATATTGAAGACAGTGGTAGGAACTCAATTATAGTGTCTCCATTACACTTCCTTTCCTAAATGTTACACATTAATTTTTGCTAAAAAATTAAGTGACCTTAAGTTACATTATGAGCTGAATCGGATAAACGTGATATACACATGTTTCGTTGGGCTTACTTTCTGTAAAAAGATGTGTGCATATTTGGGATTCGACGAGTACTCCACCTTCACCTACGCCATCCTGTCCTAAAGAAAACAATATTGTCCCTCACCCAGATCTTCACATTCCCTAATGCGATACCTTGATCTCTACATATTTTACAAAACATAACACTTATGACGTGTATTTTTTGATCATCTGTCCCTAGCAACACTGAACTTAACGAAAGCTCTTTTTTCTATACAATTCTTTCGTTGGCTGACAAAGTGTCAAACATAATCTATGGTGTCAAATCGGGAGACCAGTCAGATCACAGATTAAGTCAGATTATGGAAATAGTAAATTTGTTTGGTTTCGTTTATTTAAAAATTACAAGGGAATGGCACATTTAAAGGCTATGTAGCTTAGTTTTTTAACCACTTCGTTGAATAAAAAATGAATATGATCTCTCGAAAAGGACAAAAAACTATCAAAGGGGGAGTTGTAGGAAAATATGTGAAAAAAGATACTCCTCCAGAAATGCCGAGTAAGTCATTATTTATTTGCACAATTACATAAATATGTCAAGCTGTTTATGTTGATTAACTACAAATGTTTTTTCCATTAAATTTCTTGATGCATTTGGATTGAATTGGTTACCAGATTAGTGCAATCAAGTATGAAATCATAATCTGTGATGAAATTTACATGTTTTATACTTTAATACTTTTCTGTTATGATGGAAATTAAATTTGAAAACTTTATCGACTAAATACATATATTATTTGTGTTGACAGTGTCCACCATCTCCCATTCTTGGAGAAATCCTTATTTTAGAATAGAATAGAAACCAAGTTATAATTACAATTACTTATATCATTGTGATATATTGCAGGTTTGCCACCCTGTCTACTAGTGGAGATTCACCAATGTCTAGCAACTCCGATTGCAATACAACTTCTGTAAGTTGATTCAGAATACATTTCTATAGTGAATGTAATAATTAGCAGTGTACCTTCTGTATTATATCTTCATGGTGTAACAGATACTATTATACTGAGAAAGAAACTACACAAAAATTTAGGGATGCAGATTGGCCAAAAATTTTATTTTGAAATTCGCAATATCAATTGAATCATTCTGTTTTTAACAACTTTGATTCTTTAAAGATCAAAACTTTTTTCCATTGTGATTCCTCAGCCTTGCAAAAATCACACTTTTCTAATTCATTGACAGTAATGAAAGTCGACAGAGAGTTTATTACGAATCAAGACGTGATTTACAGATAAACTTAATTACGAATGCACTGCTTAGTATTTGTACAACATAATGTTTTTCCTACAGATGTCCCACTCGGTAAGTTATGCCGATATCGATGTTGGGAACCTCAGTCGGCAAAACAGCGGGCAGAGGTTCCCCTCGCACCCCCGGGAACATGATCCCATCTACCAAAACCAACAACAGTTACTGAACCAAAGTCAGCACTTGTTTATAAATCCGAGTCAGCAGCAGTTTATAAACCAACAGCAGTTGATGAACTCTAGTCAACAGCAGCTAATGAATTCGAGTCAGCAACAGCTGATGAACTCGAGCCAACACCAGCTGATGAACTCCAGTCAACAGTTGATAAATTCGAGCCAACAGCAGTTCATAAACTCGAGCCAGCAACAATTAATGAATACGAGTCAGCAACAGCTGATGAGCTCGAGCCAACAACAGTTAATAAACTCGAGTCATCAGCAGTTAATGAAACAAAATCAGTTGAGCCAGCAACTAGTGAAACAACATCAGATATTGTCGAGAGAGAGTAGCAGTGAGTCGTCCACTCGGAGCCTCCGCCTCCTCACAACTCCCACCTCCTCACAACTCCACCTGCCGGGAGCCCAGCCCTCGGGGAGCTCCGTGCATCACAATGTATCTCATGGACAAATACAAGGTGGGTTTCTTCTTAACTTATTTTATTTCATTGATAAATTGCCTATTTCTAAAAAAAAGTTATTGTGCTAGTACAATTTTTTTAAAGAATTGTAAGCAATATGTACTTTTTCAGCATCCAATTAAGAATTATTATTCCTATCCTGCAATAAGCATTTAAAAATGTTGTAAAGATCACAATAGTATTATTAGTAATTTTAATAAGTGTTATGTTACCATGGCTCAGATAACCACCTTACCAACATGTATATTGTATATGTAACGCAGTTGTGATGCGTATATGACAATAGTTGGTAAAATCAATATAGAGATGTTGGTAATCTGGGCCCGTGTATGTATCTTTGTTTCAAATGTGAATGAATTTTCTCAGCCTACACAAGTAATGCGACGTCCATCCCCATCTACTCCAACGTGGTGTCCGGTCCCCCGGGGATGACATACGGAGAACAGCTCATACACAACGCCACTCACCCGCCGGGCATCATTACCACTAACCAGGGTAACTCATTCTATACTAATTTTACCCGTGAAAGGCAACAATCATTAATGACATCTCAACAGAGACATAGAAGCACTGGAAACGAACACTCAAAATGTTTTAAATAAATAAACTAGCTAAAGAAGAAAGGAGAAAGAAGAGTAAGTTATTAAACTTGGTTAGAATCCCACATGCAATATAAAGGGTTACTGCTAAAAATGCTTAGCAATTTTCTCAATAGATGGCATATATAGATAGATGATAAAAATAATTGGGAATGACAAATCAATTCACAACATATTAAACATCTTCCAAAAATTGACAGATGTGGTTATCGGCGGAATGGGGAATGTTGTAATACGTCAGGTGGTCACTCGATCCAGCCCATGATAGGTCATAAGCCCTGTAATATGCCTAGGTAATCTGTATTTATTTCTGGAGCTTCTCTGTCTATGTTGAGATGTCAATAATGATAAATTGTACATCATTTGTGCAATGGTCTATCATTCTAACTTGTGGCATTGTGCAATGGTCTATCATTCTAACTTGTGGCATTAATGCGATGTGTGCGCAGGAGAGGAGGGGGAGCTGCCCCTGCCTCCGGGTTGGTCCGTAGACTTCACGATGCGCGGCCGCAAGTACTACATGGACCACAACACGCAGACAACGCACTGGACGCACCCCCTGGAGTCCGTGCCCTCCGGCTGGCAGCGCGTGCACAGCCCGCACCAGGGGATCTACTACTTCAAGTACTACCACCACTACTTTCTCTTATCCCAGGGCTGGTCGGTGGACTTCACTAGTACTACACCGACCACGCACTGGGCGAACCCCCTGTATATTGAACTTTTATTTCATCTCAACTTCAGTGCCAGTCTAAAGGTATCACAAATGTTTTTATTAAATTTAGAGGTCTAATGTCTGGCAGGTGACCCGCTTGCACAACTCGGATGTGAACTGTGAGCATCTGCGTAATCTGTACATGATGTTTCTGCGAAAGCACTAACAATAACAAATATATCATATTGACTCTTTCTGGATTGAACCCGCGACCTCATGCATGGCAGCTTAACACGCTACCACTACGCTACTGTTAACCATCTTGACTGTCTCCCACCTCGTGAGGTTTATCTAACGATGTGTGATTTTGCCTGCAGTGAGATGACCCGCCAATCGTCGTCCGCCCACCCGTGCCTGGTGGGAGGGTGCTATGTGTTCGGTCCCCTGTCAGGGGCGCTGGTTCCGCCATACTTACTGGAAGAGATTCCGCACTGGCTAATTGTGTATTCCAAAGGTAAGGCCAATATCTAAGCAACCACCGGAAGAACATTTATAATATATTATATTAGAGTAAAGAATTAAATATACTGCGTCTGTAAATGAAGTACGTGTATGCATTACTAGTATTGTATTTCAGCATCGCAGGAACTAGACCACAAGTTGCGCTGGGGAATGTTCCGGTTGAGTGAACTGGAGTGCTACAATGCCATGCTCAATCGTCTGTACAAACAGGAACTGCAACTTATTGTCATGAAGTATGAACAGTACAGGTACAACCTTCACTACCAATATTACTATCCGTAACCGAGCTTCAATGTAACTCCTTACTTTTTGAATTATATAAATAAAACACTTTGATTTTTTGTCCACTGAGTTTATTGTAAACACGACATGTTTCGGACACGCAGAACTGTCCATCTACAGGTGTATTTTAAAACTAAGTTTTTAAAATACACCTGTAGATGGACAGTTCTGCGTGTCCGAAACATGTCGTGTTTACAATAAACTCAGTGGACAAAAAATCAAAGTGTTTATTTATATAAATTCAATATGTTATTCCACAATGTTAACGCCGATTCAATAAATAATATCCTTACTTTTTATTAATATTGAATTTTTACTGTAATTGGTTCATTTCTAAAGGGTACAGTATTTATCCTGTATAAATGTGACTTTGTAGATCTGCTGTGCTGCAAGAAATAGAGAAAAGAAGATGCGGTGAACCGAGGGAGAGAAGAAGAGAAGATAACAGAGACTTTGGTTATCACTCGCACTCCAACTGTTAAATGTTTCCTATACTCTACTCACTTTGTGATGATGCGAGTGAAATGCGCAAATTTCTGTAATTGCTTATACGAATATTTAGAAAGTATCGAATGATATGATTGTTATATTGTTGAGTGAAGGCGCTGTTTATCCAGAGCTGCCTCATACATCAGGCAGTCAGCATAATCAGTCACTAGTATTATTACATACATAGGTATAATGTTTAGTAAAGCCATCATTATTTATTATTTTTAAACTCAAGATTAATATGAATAAGTTTGACTATCTTATCGAATAATAGTTCATTTTATATATAATTTATCACACAGTTTAACTGACCAAATCAGTTATGGCATAATGATAATATGTACTCAATGTTCCAGCAACCATTATTTATTATTATCAAGTGATTCTGCCAAGTAAATTTGTTTTCTAATGTAATGTTGCTGTCACACTGTTTTTCTACCGTGACAAAACCCCAATGTATTTAGCTTTTTACAATAATTTTATCCTCTGTATTTAAGCAATATTTATCAATATTTTTGGTCACTCATGGAAAGTTGTCTGAAAGTATTGATCGGTGGTAAATACTAAATTATTTTTAGAAGTTTTCTGCAAATATCCCATTAAAAAAAACTTCATTATAACAGAAAATCCATTCATAAAGTGTACATTTTCAAAGTACTGTTGTTTATTGCAGTGTAAAACTAATCATTTTACCAAGAATTATTGAAGATGGTTCTCATCAGAATATTGTACTATTGGCTATAACTTCATTTCTCAGCAGCATAAAGCGTAATATATTTAAATTATTTTGTATATAACTAATTGAAGTTAAATAAAAATACTTGGTACACTTCCACAATAAAAGCGAAATGGAAAATAAAGTGAAAGTGTACCAAGTATTTTTATTTAACTTTAATTAGTTATATACAAATAATTTAATCATGGAATTCCACCAAGTAATGTCAATAAAAAATATCAATCATAATATATTTGGTATTTTTTACTATTTATGGAATTGGAGAAACCATTTTAAAGTAAAAAGGAAACCATGAAATCTCTTATTTTCAAGTAAACTTTATGTAGGTTAAAGGACATTAATTACATAATATTTATATATATATATAAAACAGCAATAGTTTTTAGTATTATTAGAAATCGTAATATCTATGAATTAAGTT
>JAGVSP010001930.1:0-48935 GCA_022494985.1 Micrasema minimum
CCGTCCATTATAAAAGGCCGGAAATTCATTACGAAGTCAGCGCCCATATTGATGTGACGTCACACCGCATGCGCGCCAAATGGAGGATTTTGCGAGCGATTTGAAAAAGCGCTATTTCAAACCGCGCTAGAAAATTCATATGACATCGTAAAAAATTAAAAAAAATTCCCTTGATATTGTTATTTTTCAATCAAATTTTTTTAAATAAAAAATAGAAAATCGGAAAGAACCCAATTGTTACGGTATGTGTATAGAAGGAATAGTGTACCCAAAAACCCAAATATGGGCCAGAATTTACCACCAAGAGTTTGGCCCAAGTGAATTTCTATAGTAAGAAAGAGCAAAACTCTAATACGGGCCAGGAATCCATTGCTTGACCCGCATGTGGGTTTTTTAATTGAAACGAATTGGTTTGTTCCTGTAGCGATAGGTGAACAAAAACCCAAACATGGGCCAGAAACAATTGCGGTTTTTTAGATTGTTTTATTTGGTTTGTTACTACAGTGAAAAAGGATGAACAAGAGGCTTCAAATGGACAAAAACCGTAATATGGACCAAAACCAGTTTGCCCATATTTAAGTTTCAAAATGCAAATTGTTTGGGACATCCAAATTCGTAGACTTTTACGGTCTTTAAGATGTAGTGTGGTGATGTCTTGGTGTACCAATGCAGTGCCCTATGCACCATTAGGGAGAGTAGTAGTAGTAGCCGGGATACTGTTTTTCTGGGTCATTCAGGGTTTACAAGCCCAATAGAATAGAACAAAATTTGAATTTAAATTATTAGGTGTCCTTGGATGACGTGGATGGCCTAGAATGTCCCCTTGATGCGACATTGAGCGGCGTAGTCCCTCAAATGACGCAGGAAATCCAACTGGGCGGTAGAGAACGCTGTGTCCAACACATACTGGGGCAGCCAACCTAACAAAAGGAAAAAAAAAATTATATACATGGTGTTCAAAACTCGATGTACAAGCGGGGAACCGGTGAATCTACATCATATTTGGAGTCGATTTTGAAGAGTAAAATTTTTCGTTTTGACCCTTAGTTTTCGAGAAAATTGAGTACGAAGTTGATTTTTTGAAAAATTTTTTTTTGCAAATTGTTATCAAATATCACTATTTAGTCAAATTAATGCTATCCATAAAGAAAACAAAATTAAAAAACGCGTTATAATAGAATTTTAGCAATTTTACTTAATCTGCCATACTTATGAAACTTTTGTGAGAAGAAAAAAAATTTTTTTTTCAAGCTCAGATTAAAACGTCATATTACACAAATTTGACAAATCGACGCCTCCTACGTATAATATCGTAACTAACAAATCGTCGATTTTGAGTTTTTGGTGGATTTCGTCTGTATTTAACTATATCTTTAATTCTACCAAAACAAAAAAATATTTTGCCAATAATAAGGGCTTTTTTGGGGCGTATTTTGTCCTATCTACAACCAATGCATATGAACGAAAATATTTTCAAATGCTCCTCCTGTAAAATCGCATTTGTGGGTTTACGATATTATACGTAGGAGGCGTCGAAATACTTATTGAAATTTTTGTTTTCAGTATGGATAGCATTAATTCGACTAAAAAAATGATATTTGATAACAAATTGTAAAAAAAATTCAAAAAAATAATCCAATTCTTTCTTAATTCTCTTGAAAACTATGGGTCAAATCATAAAATTTTGGCTACTGTGCATGAAGTCAGGGGTTCTATTCCCGTATGAATATTTACATGTGATTTTCATATTAATATTTCATGTGTGATACCTTGAACTGGTACTGAAGCGTATGTTTGATCATCCTACCTTCATGTAATAAAATAGAATCACTACAGTGCCCTATGCACCATTGGGTGCCGATAAGGGGAAAGTAGTGGTAACAATAGACTTAGTGGGGTAGTCCCCATCTAGTGAACGCTTCTACTACTACAGTAGAAGCATCCTAAAGAGGATACAAAACGTAAAGTGGGTTTCTGATAACAAGATGCATAGTATTACCTTTGAGATCACAGGCCATCAGCCACTGGAATAAGACCTTTTCTCTGCCTTCATCTTGCTTGGCCTCTATACTCCAACATCCAACATGATTGTGTCCCCTGGAAAAAGTACAAATGTATCAAGGTAGAATAAAAGCACTAGGACTTACATCATTGGAAGAGCTACGGAACAGAGGGATTTAATCTAACTTACAAGACTAAACTTACAACGACTGCCCCCTGCACGAGTGCCTGGTCGAGTTACCTGCAGTAATGCACTATTTTACTGCAGCCAATCCTTCGAACAATTACAGTGTCAAAATCATCTATACGGACAAATGCACGCACTGGCAAACAAGCTCGCTAATAATATAGATGTTTTCAACAACTAATCTAGTTCATTTTAGGGAACAGTGTCTGGATGCCATCTCTGGCGGTAATGAATAGTATTATCATGTTACTAATGTCAAAGTTTAAACCCATTTGTAACTTGCCCAGTACTTTACAATATTAACTTACAAAATAACAAATTGTATGGTTTTTCTTAGCATAATGAACGATTGCCAAATGAATTTTCGAATTTGTTTCTGGTTTTTGGCTACCTTTTTCAGGACACAATTTATATTCCCATCCCTCATGTCTCAATTGTCATGTGTCCTTTTTGTCAAGGACAGGATGGTCTTTGGATAGGTATTGCCCAAAGGCACGGCAGGGGACGTATGAAAAAGTGTCTGCCAGATAGGATGATAGTGTGAGATGCATACATGCATTCTGTCCCCTCCCCTCTTGTTCCCTAAACCCCCTCCATTTAGACCCTGACTGACCGCGGATGCACGGGTGGGTGTCTGGATGGGGGGGCCAGGCGAGGCAGTATGCCAGTCTCTATGCAAGGGTGGTAGTAATTTACTAATAAATAATGATCGGGGTAGAAACTAACATACCCTACTACTGTTAATTTGGGCCGACTCTGGTTGGTTTGGGTGATGGGAGCAACGACAATTATAATACATAAGCCGAGACAGTGGTAGGGGCAATGAAAGCATTTGTCCGCGTACATAACGTAAATTCATCCGTATTTTATCACACTAACAATCTTAAAAATCGCGGTTTAGCTAGCTGAAAAAATCGGAAGAGTTGAGCTGGCCTGAAAAAAGACTCGACAGTCTTTAAACAGTCTAGGGAAAGGGTGGGGCTTTCATTATGTAATGATGATGATGGCTAGTTAGTAAGAGGGTTACCTGATGTATGTGTCCAGCGGTGGCAGTGTGGGGTACTCCACACTCACGGCGCTGCTCAGCAGTCGGCCACGAACCCTGGACACCCTCCGGACAGTGACAAAGTCTCTCGGCTTGACTACGTTTTGTGGGCCCCCTGTGGTCACTTGGTACGTCAGGGACGTGCTTGGGTCTATGTGCTGCAAAAATAACAAAACCATATTCATCTAACTAATAAATAATTAGTCTTTATTCTGCTGTCACATCACTACGCCCTATTAACCCTGAAAAGATAACCATACGTTGATTTAATATGTATATGAGGCGTTTAGAAATAATGGTGCCTTGAAATCGAAAGTGGCAAATTATCGAAAGAAGCGAAATTGGCAGTACACAACGGAGTTCTGGTACCAACCCTTATGTATGGTAGTGAAGCGTGGTGTTGGAAAAAGAAGGATGAAAGTAGACTGAATGCTGTTGAAATGTCATCTCTCTGTGTGGTAAGACTATGTATGATAGGTGTACAAATGTCGAAATTAGAGCAGAGTGCAAGGCTGAGATAAGCATTGTCGACAAAATTAAGAAAGGGCTTTTACGATGGTTTGTGCATGTGGAGCGAATGAGTGATGAAAGAACGGCTAAAAGAAGATAATCCACATTTGTTTCCAGAGTTTCTCTGTCTCTGTTGGGATATCAATAATATCTGATATCAGCCCAGCATGGGTATAATCCAGTAATTTGTCTACAAGTATTTGTACACATTCGTATCGTATCGTATCTTTTTTATTTAGCTATAAAAAAACAGTTTGATACAGCTAGTAATTACAATATCATTATTTTAAACATTTGACTATAAACTACTTATTTTGATTTACACTACACTATAACTTATTTAAAACATATATTTTACACATTTTTTTAACTAAAGTTAAACTCTTCGCACATTTAACTCATATTAAATTGGATAGGTTGAAGAAAGATGCTGCAAGTATTTTGTTTTAAAAATTAAGTATTTTGTTTAAAAAATTATGTTATTTTTTAATCTAATAAGGTATGTGATGAGTACCTATCCTGTACATACATTGATTATCTAGGTATTATAGGTTTTATTTTTTTTTATTGTTTCTAAATTTTAATTTCTAAAAATGCCAATTTTTATTTTTCAGTTATGTTACTTTTCCTTTAAAACATTTTAATTTTATGCTTCACACATATTTACAAATAAGCAACTGTGTACAATGATGGGTACTTTGCAACAATAATAAATGTTTCATCAATATTTTAGTACTTAAGTGATGGCCTTTAAGTGACATTATTGTTAAATTAATGTTGTAAATATTTTAAAAATAAGTGTATGTCTGTTGGCTGTCCATAAACAAATAAAAATAAAAATAAAAAAACTTCATCTGGCAATTTTTCGTTTTTCCTTTAGTCCTTTATAAAAATAAACTGTTTTGAGTTCCCCTAATCTATACTTTGGGAGACGAAAGTTTCTCTTCGATTCCTAGTCTCATAGTTATGACTGTCTTGGTTGTAGCTTCAATTTTTGTTCAAAATATCCGGGAGCATTTAGTTTTTTACTTTAAAAATAAAAATTAGTACATTATACATTATTCTTTGCTTTACGGTCATCATTTCAAGTTTTTTTAGCATAGTGGCAATTCCAGTTCGTCTATGGCATCTTAAAATAGTTCTCATTCAAAATGTTGTCAAAAATATTCTTTTCACTTGGATTTCCAATGCACCCTTGGGTGTGTATAAGGGATGGTAGAAGTAGTTACAGAAGAACGTAGCATTTACCTTGACTATTTTACACTCTAGTATGGTGGGGTTCCACTCGCTCATTCTCTCCAACCCCTCGGACATTTCTTTGAACAGAAACTCTACCCGGGCAATCGACAATCCCCTGAAACAAAAGATTCCAACTAATTATTTCAATTAATTCATATTTTAATGATTTTTTTTATATTCTTTAATTAGTAACTGTCCATTTCCAAGCGTTTTATTTTACTTTTGACAGCTCGATTATGTATCGATTTAGGGATGTCCTAATGCGTTACCGAATCTTATGAAGACTTTATTTATGAAGAAGTTTTAATTAATTTAACACATTTATATTAATTTATTGTAGTTTATAAACATACCCAGACGTTTAAAGCAGAGTTTATATTACGAAAGCGCTGTCGTAAAACTTTTTTTTTTAACAGTCTTTATTCAATAAAAAATATGACAAAAATTACATAGGTAATTTCTTTACAAAAGAAACTTAAACACAGTCCCGATAAACTCCTTAATTGGAGTTTGTCATCGGGTGCAGGAGCTACAGAAAACCCAAATATGCATAAGACTATTTTATTGTCGTAATGTAAATTGAGAAATTCTGTGTCGCGACAAACAAAGAAAAAAAAACAAATAGGTTTTAATTTAAATCACATTTTATATTTACTATATAAAATCACACTTGAATAATCCTCGTTGCATAAGTAGGCTCAATAAACATCGATATCGATAAATATCGGAGCTAAAGAACATGTGCTTCACTATCGTAAAGAAAAAAACATGAAGTATTGCATTTTTCGGTCTATGGTTGCCTGTCAATAATATTACGGAACTTTATAGGCGCCCATGTGTCAAAAGTAAAATAAACGCTTGGAAGAGATATACCTACATTATTTTTTGGAGACGGCCATGACCACCAGAGATGGGTTGTAGCGCCGGAGATGATGATAAAGCAACAGGTATACAATAATATCAGCACAGTTATTTTGTGCGAATAGATAGTTGAGAGTGGGCTAACCGTGAGTCGGAACATCTTCCCGTACTTGGATGCCTCAGGGTTTCCACCACGTCCCCTTCGCACGGCCCCACCTTCTCCTTCTTCCACTCGGTGGACTCCAGCAGCTGCAGGGCTTCCTTCTCGCACTCCACTCCGCTGCGGACCAGCTCCTCGTCCTGGGAGACACAGCGCAATCAAAAATACTTCTATAATAAGTAACTAACTAACCATAACTAGCAATTTCATTCATTCATTCATCCATTTTATCATTAATTATTTCATTCATTCATTCATTATTTCATTATTTCATTATTTCATTCATGCGTTTATTCATAATTCATTCATTCATTCATCCTTCTTTTATTCGTTCATTGATTTATTCTTACATTCATTCTTTCATTCTACCTTCATTCATTCATTATTTCATTCGCCCAACTTTCATTCATTCTTTAATTCATTTTATTCATAATTCATTCATTCATTCATTCATAATCATTAATTCATAATTCATCCATTAATTTATTTAGTCATTCGTTAATTCATTCATCCTTCTTTCATTCATTTATTGATTCATTCTTTCATTTGTTCTATCATTATAACTTCATTAATTCATTCTATCATTATAACTTCATTCATTCATTCATTGATTTATTCTTTCATTTTATTCTATCATTATAACTTCATTAATTCATTATATCATTATAACTTCATTCATTCATTATTTCATTAATTTACCATTCATCATAATTTATTCATTCATTCATTCATCCTACTTTCGTTCATTATTTCATTAATTCATTCATAATTCATTCATAATCATTCATTCATCCATTAATTCATTTTATTCATTCGTTCTTCATTCATTTTGTCTTTCATTCATTCATTCATTCATTCGTTTTGTCTTTCATTCATTCATTCATTCCATCATTCGAGTGACGTGGTGTGGTATGCTCACGCCATGTCTTTCTCGGCCTTCGTCAGCTTCCACGCCCAGGCGCGCACTCTCATCATAGATTCTTTTAGCTGTTCTTCCATCATTCACGTGGCGGACTTATATAAATATCCGATGATTTATTGCTGAGAAATTTCACTTTTATCAGTGATAAATGTCGTAACCAAATCTCATCAATTTACTACTATCAGAATTAGTGTTCTTTTTTATCAATACAATTATTCATTATTATCTTTAATTCAATCAGAGTTGATCGATTTTGTATGAAATTCATTATACAACATAATTATATTTAAAAAATATTTTTCACGTGATTTCAGGATTAAATTTTGATTCACAGATACATTAACACACACAAGACAATATGTTGCTCAATCACAGATAACTATCGACGTAGTTAAAACCGTGCTAACCACGTGCTAACCCTAACGATTTGATCGATCACAGTGACATTCGTTCGATACCGTGGTATTGATAGCCGAGCATAGCCGATCTGAGCCGAGCGGGGCCGATGCACGCGATATCGCGGCCTTACGTCAAACGTCAAATCATCGCGCTTGTCGGATTTTTATTATGTCGACTGCTTTTTCTCAATATTTGGCTTGCCGAAAACCGGCTAAATACGGCACTCGAGAAAGATTGAATGAAGATTGTGCGAATAAGATATATCTCGGGAAATGGCTCGCGACTAGTATGCGCTCGTTTAATAATCCCGATCGATAACTTTTAACGCGTGTTCCATTGTGATCGCGAAAACGTTAAACATCCATGGGTAAGAAATCGTTATCACGTCGCTTATTACCGAGTCGGTAGTGATCTGTGATCGAGCAACTGGAATGTTGAGATTATGTTAAATTTTGAAAGGAATCACTTTAATAATAATAAGTTTCACTCAAATATAGAAAGTAAGACAGTCAAATTGGCATGCATAATTTCAGACACTTCTGCATAACTCCTGCTTTAGACCTGTTCTCCTCAAATATGCTACGAATCGTGGCACCTAACTAGGGCCCAAGATACCAGACTTCTGAGTGCAGAGAATAGGTGTCCTAGAAGAATATTAGGTGTGCGGTGGTTTGACTTTGTAAGGCACACAGAGGTGAGCAACCCAACCCTTGGTATCTACTGTCATCCGGCGAAGGCATTTCCCCATATACTACGCACGCCTCCCGAGAGCCGCCACCGTGCTTGCCTGTTTTACAAGGAATCAGGTTCTCGGCGTCCTGGTCGTCCACTGTTGACAATTCGTCGGGCAGTTTGCGTCAGAGCTGCGGGACGTGGACTTGACTTGGGAGGATGCCGGGAGCTGGCGGCCATGGAGGCAGTTTTTGTGGATTCCATATGCTCCACATAGGAGCGGATATGGTATGATGATGATGATGATGAATTCCAGACACATCTGTATCTTAGGATACACATGGCTGGCCATAAGGGCAGTTTGTTTTGTAACCATGATAATCAGGTTATAACTACAGTTGAATACGTCCATTCATTTATTAATACACTTAGATATGAACTGAACCCAAAAAATGAATGACACTTCAACTCCGCCAAAACCTCCAGCTCCGCCATATGCGTGTTTAGTATTTCTTAAACCGAATGTGGGTCGGACGTCCAGAAAACAATCCAAAATGCCTTCTGTGTCGTGAAACCATTGTGGAAAAAAACCGTACGGATAAAATCAACAAAAAAGACAGTGTAATTTTCCACATGTAAATGTTTTTTTTATATTTGTTTACATAGCCCTTAAATAATTAATATTCAAAGAAGTTTTCTTTCTAAATAATTGCGAACAGCGCGAGCACAATTAAAAAAAAGTCATTTTTAGATGGATCGTAAAATTCATGAACGCTCCTCATAAGGAACGGGTAAGTATTGATATACTGTTACTATAACCCTATATATAGCCCATTACCTTTCGCGGTGTGTGGGCGGATGCTTGCCGGCAGTCGAAGGGCTCTGATAGCATCGAACCCGTGTATTGGTAAGAATTAAAGTTGCGGAATCTTTCGTGTCATTACCTTTTTCTAAATAATTTACTCTGCAAGGCAGATCTACGTGTTTTAATAAATCAATGAATACGTCAATATCACCAAAACTGTCATTATAGGTGATCAGTAATCTCTGTAATAAGAAAAAGATGTGTCCGAAAAATGGTAGGGGCAGGATATTTAGAAGTCATGCCGGCCTATATTTAAAAAATTAAAAATATGACACTGACAGGAATATAATGTTGAGGAACTCTGTCTCATTGTTAAAACAAGACCAGATGATTTTTGCAAACTTGAAAAAATACACGATCATAACACCAGAAACAAAAATAAATTACAGATACCCCTAACAAAATACACATGTGTTCGCAGCTGGGCCTTATTTTATGGCAATCAAGGTATATAATAAGTTGCCAAAATATATTCAAGATCAAGGACATTGTCCCTTTTTAAAAATCGGATGAAAAAAATTATCTAATAAACAATTGTAATTACAGTAAAAAGGAATATTTTTGATAAACCCATTTTATTATATAATACTAGCTGATACCCGTCGCGTTGCTGCCGCAGAAGAAACAGGTAATTCTAGAAATATCGATTGAAATTTGAAAGATTTATCTCGTTTCTTTGGGAATTGGTAATAGAAGGAAATGCTTTGTATTTTCTTTCTGATGATAAATGCATTTATATGAAATTGAATAACTCGTATAATGTGTATACTCGTATGTATAAAGGTATAGTGTAAATGTTATTTTTTTTATTTTGGTGACTTTATTTTTCAAGTGCTTCATGGTAGGTATTTTTATAATATATTTTTGTTTATCCGTCTTTGGCATAAACAATTAAATTTCTTGGCTGTCCGACTCGTAAATTTAATATGAGGACTTCTATTACCCTGAAAAAGACACATTTTTTTTTTTTAAATGTGTGTGGCAGGTCCGACGCATGAATGGAATTTACTCTTAGATGAAAAAAAGGTGCGTCCGTCAAGTTGGATTTCAAATATAAACTCTATATTCGAAAACAGGTCACCCAAAACCCTTTAAACGATACCAATCTTTAATTTATGAAAAAAATGTGCGTCCGCCATCTTGGATTTAAAAATAAACGCTTAATTCAAAATCAGGACGCCCGTATCGTCTAAAAACGATACCCATCTTCATTTTATGAAAAAAAGGTGCGTCCGCCATCTTGGATATCAAAATAAACTTTAAATTTGAAATCAGTACGCGAACACGCCCTAAAAAACGATGCAAACCTTCATTTTATGAAAAAAAATGTGTGTCCGCCATCTTGAATTTCCGAATAAACTCTTAATTCGAAATCAGGACGCCCATACGCCCTAAAAACGATACCCATCTTCATTTTATGAAAAAAAGGTGCGTCCGCCATCTTGGATATCAAAATAAACTTTAAATTTGAAATCAGAGCCCCCCAAGAACCATTAAAACGATACCCTTCTTCACTTTGTGAAAAAAAGAGACAACCGCCATCTTGGAATAAAAAATAAACGCTAGATTCGAAATCAGGGCCCCCCAAAACCATTAAAACGATACCCATCTTCATTTTCTGAAAAAAGGGACGACCGCCATCTTGGATTTAAAAATAAACGCTAGATTCGAAATCAGGGCCCCCAAAAACCTTTAAAACGATACCCAACATCCTTCTATGAAAAAAAGCTTTGTCCGCCCATCTTGGATTTAAAAATAAAAGCTAAATTCGAAATCAGGACCCTTAAAAACGCTTAAAACGATACCCAACTTTATTTTATGAAAAAAAGTTGCGTCCGCCATCTTGGATTTAAAAATTAAAACTCTAAATTTCGAAATCAGCACCCTTAAAAAACCCTAAAACGATACCCTACTTTTATTTTTTAAAAAAAGGTAAGGTACGCCCGCCATTTTGGAATTTAAAAAATCCTTATGCTGTGCATGGGAAGCAATTCTGTAATAGGAAGTAATGGTGATGATGATTTATAAATTTAAAAAAAATTAAAACTCATTCGGCATTATACAAATAGAATATATATTTTTCGGGAATTGTGCGAGTCCATATGATCCATATGTTCACCTCGTAGCACAGTGGTAGCCCATTTTACTACCGTGTATGAGGTCGCCGGTTCGATTCCCGTAGAGGGTCAAGATGAAAATATGATTTATTTACATGTTATTTTTACATTAATATTTCATGTGCGATACCTTGGACTGGGACTGAAGCGTAAGACTGATCATCCTTCTTTCATGTAATAAAATGATCAAGAGACACTGCACTTTGGTGTACCAATGCAGTGCCCTATGCACCATTGGGTGCGGATAAGGGAGAGTAGTAGTAGCAAATGCTCCAAATTTCAAACAAAGATTCTTGTAGCTCGACTACTTATAATATACCTATAAACTAAACCAAACGAATTATAAGGTAGGTACTTTTTTATTACGAATTCACTGTCTGTTAATGATTTTATTCCATAGCCATAAAAATTATAACAGATTAAACTTAAAATATTATATAGTAAAAAAATAATGTTTTTAAAACGTTATAAACTTTTTTATTTTCCAGCTAGAAACGATTTTTTAGGTGTCTTTGAAGTTGGAATTTTGTCTTCTTTCTATTTATTGCAAAAAACAGAGCTCTGCAGAGTTATTCTCGATCAGGAGAAGCCCTTGTCAAACGATTTTTTTTTCTCATAGAGAAAAAACTGACGATGAAACTAACACAGAAATCTTGAACAAAAAAACATTTTTCGGAGGTAAAAAATGCACTCGATAGCTCAAAACCAATTCACGGCACTTATTTATTGTGAAAAAAGTCCGAATCGGGGTGTAAATAAATTTAAAAATGTAATTGAAAGTTCGAGGTGTATAAAAATATAATTGTATACGTGATGAAAACGACATTAGCGCCTTTTGCTGTACAGCATTATTTGACGACATTTTTTATAAGCTTTATGTACTTAGCTATGCAGTTCTATCGGTTACATGGCGCATCTAAAATTCACCCGGAACTGTCACTAAATCATATCAAATACACAAATACAAAAATTATAAAATGGATGTTATAATGCAGGAACCTTCCCAGGAGTGAATAAAACAACCCTCTAGAACAACTTATTGCAATCGGATAAGCGGTTTACGAATCTATAAAGGACAAACATATATACAAACTTACATTCATTTTTATATATATAGATTGGGTATACTCAATTTAGTATTTTCTTCTTTTGTCATAAATTTTATTTTAGATTATTTGTTTGTATTTATGGTTGACTGGAAGAAAAATAGCTAGAAGCTATAAGTCCGCCAATTGATTGGTAAAATGTATATTTTCCTTACCTTTTCAATAAAGATTTTTATTATTATTATTATTATTAACACTATTCCTTCTTTTTCTTTGAGCAGATACTTACAGACAGAAGCGGAGGATTGAACGCCTTGGTATCACTAAACCCGAAGATGCCTCGCAGCCACCGCCCGAAGCCGGAGACTTTCGCTTTCTCCGCCCGCTCCGTCATCAGCTCGCGGTGGCGATCCTCCCGAGAAAGTGAGGTCCCCGTCGGCGAAAGTGCGAGCTATCTCCCACCATGTCGACGCTCGGCCTGCCGCCGGGCGCCTCCCCTTTCGACTTGGCGTCCTTGTTTTGCCGTTCGCACTCCATATCGAAGCTTTTCTATGCGAATCCGTCTATATACAGGTTGTATTAAGTACTTAAATGCATTATTTTTTTTTAAATTTTAAAATTTAGATTTCGATGGTTTAAAATCACAGGGGCCTAACTGCAAATTTCACGTTTTGAGGTACGTAAGTCCTATTTCCATTACTCCCAAAATCATATATAAACGCCTATATATATATATATCAGTGGCGGTCGGTGACTTTTGAAACAGGGCATGCGGTCAATAAACAGGCTAATAAAAGCCCTAATAAATTGGCATTTATTTATTTGATAAACATAATATCGACGATTTAGAACAGCAGTTTCCATTTTTGTCTATGGAACCTTAATTATTATTGGTCACTTTTTTTGTCGAACCCTAAATGTAAATTGACAAAAATAAAAGCCGTGAAACGTATAAATCAGCAGAATTTAAATTATGAAATATAAAAATGAAATTTTTTTTACAAAGTTTTTTCGTTTTCTACGTCGATATGCCCGCGCTTTCCTAACTCACGGAATTCCCGTGACCCTTAGGCAGAACCTCAGGATTCCGCGACATACCTTTTAGTAGCCGCTGGTCTAGACAAAGCGATATAATAATAATATTATAGAATTGGAAATATTTCAGATTAATTCAAAGTCTTATACTAGGTAATAACTAACTAAATAACCATCGCGCCATTTCCCCGAGGAGGATTGGGCGGAAGGGTTGGAGCGCCGCGCCCCTGTGTCCTGGCACACTTCCATATTTCCAAAAAACTAAATATGAGAGCTATCTCAAAGAAAAAGATGAATTAGTTTTTTTTTTAATATACAAATTAATCACATTAATATTTCGTCGCCTTGGTGGTGAAAAGAGCTAAGCCCCATATGTATTGTATTCTTCACCACTCTGACGGTGATTTCAAAACTATATTATTATTATTATGGAAAATTTATATAGCGCCGTTTTCGTATATTCCTCAAGGGCGCTTCAAATATTGAATTTAACGGCTCAGGAAAAATTTGAATGAATGAAAATCACTCTGTGAGTAGAACATTCAATTAGCAATATTAATCAGTGTGCCTGGATGTAGAAGCCGAGAAAGGCCGAGAAAGACAATGGCATGACCAAGTACGACAAGTACTTGAAAGTGGACATGTGAAAAGTCGGAACAATCGGCGTATGTGCATGAGAAGACGTATGAATGTAGAGAAGCAAAGGAAGTGTGTCAGGACCGAGTGGTGTATTTTCTATCCTCTCTGCCTATCACTACGGGGCAATGGCGTGATAGTTAGTTAGTTAATCAAATATTTAGAGAACAAATGGGTCTTAAGTTTCTTTTGATTTGTTAAAATAAAAAACGAAAAAATGTTTAGCATTTTAAATCATCGCTTCATTCGTAGATGAATAAAAATTAAAATAATATTTGTAAAAAAATAATAACTTTAAAATTAATTTTGGAGTTAAAAAATAAAAAGTTATCGTGATAAGCTATTTTATACGTGAAAAAAAAACACTGAACTCAAAATTCGTTGGTAACGTAAAAACGTCAAATTTAGGTTGTTTGGGTTAGGTATAATAAAAAACTAAAGTCAACATCGTTTTAGTGAGAAAACATCAAAAGTCCCAAACTACGCTGTTCTTTATTAAAGAAAAATATACTGAACCTTTTATTGAGGTAACTTTTATTTTTTTTACAGATTCAAATTCTCATTCGATTAGGTACATAATAATTGTGATGTTTCGCATATTCACAAAATCCTATAAACCTTTTAGTTTTACAGATTTAATTAAAGACATAAAAAGGCAGAATACCACAGAAAGAGTCCTAACCCCCAAAAAATGGAAAAGTATCTCATAAAGAATTTATTATTATCGTGTCCTCTATAGAAATGCGTACGTTCCGAACAGCATGCACGGTTGATAGTATTGGTAGTATAGACAGTGTTAAACCACCACAAACACTGTGAAATAAGCGGTCGAACTCTAGTGCGCTTGCGCGAAATATTCAATTTCACAGTCAGCATCTCTAGCTCTAGCGCACCTCGGTCGCGCGTCCAGTCTCAGAAGCATTCCCACATCCCGCATGTTTCCCGCAGTCGGCATCGGCCGCCCGTAAGTTGCGGCTGGATGTAGCCGATTTTTGGAGCAATTACATCTCGTAATTACGTAAATAATCCATAGTTAAAAATTTTTTATTTAATTATTCATTTCATTATACAGTAGGTTTGTTTGTTTATTTATACATTTTTATTTAGCTATGAAAAAATTCTTACAGGTGGTATAATTTTTTTTTTTTTTAATTTTTTTTTTTAATTTTTTTTTTTTAGGTACATAGTTTTCCGTTAGTAAGGCATGCGCAGCATGGTCCGCATGCATTGACGAACCGCCACTGATATATATATATACAGGGTTATTTTTTAGTCAGTTAACAAAAAAAAACCCTGAATTCAGTATCGTTTAATAGAACCCATTTCAATAAAAAAAACATGGACTTTCTCAAATTAAAAAAAAAAGAAAAGTGCATCCAAAATGATTCTTTTTTTTGTTGACTGACTAAAAGTTAACTCTGTATATGGTGTGACTAAATTCGATGTACAAGCGGGAAACCAGTGAATCTACATCATATTTGGAGTCGATTTTGTACAGTAAAAAATTTTGATTTGACCTTAGTTTTTCGAGAAAATTGAGTACGAAGTTATTTTTTTTTTTTTTTTTTTCTTCTTTTTTTTTTTGCAAATTGTTATCAAATATCAGGTATTTAGTCAAATTAATACTATCCATAATTATCTAAATACGATGTAGATTCACCAGTTTTCGGGTTGTGCTACGAGTTTTGTTACACCCTGTATATGTAGGTATATATATATATTTTTTTAAAAAAAAAGTTTTTGAGTTCTTATGATGTACTCAAATATTTCGATTTTGAAGCTGCTTTCAAATAGTCGTTAAACTTTGCCAGAAAACAGGAAACAGGTTGTGCCGAAGTGGGATTCGAACCTGGAGATTCTAATCCGGAGTTCTCGAATCTACCACTAAACCACAGACAAGTTATTAGTGACACAAAACGCTATCTTGTAAAAAAAAAACTGTTAAAAATAATGGCGCCTTGAAATCGATAGTGGCAAATAAGAACTTATCGAAAGAAGCAAAATTGGCAGTACACAACGGAGTTCTGGTACCAACCCTTATGTATGGTAGTGAAGCGTGGTGTTGGAAAAAGAAGGACGAAAGTAGACTGAATGCTGTTGAAATGCGATCTA
Organism: Micrasema minimum; assembly: GCA_022494985.1. Classification (NCBI taxonomy): domain Eukaryota; kingdom Metazoa; phylum Arthropoda; class Insecta; order Trichoptera; family Brachycentridae; genus Micrasema; species Micrasema minimum. The sequence continues at coordinate 15,808 of JAGVSP010001930.1, forward strand.
TGTGTGGTAAGACTATGTATGATAGGTGTACAAATGTCCAAATTAGAACAGAGCGCAAGGCTGAGATAAGCACTATCGACCAAATTAAGAAAGGGCTTTTTTACGATGGTTCGGTCATGTGGAGCGAACGAGTGATGAAAGAACGGCTAAAAGAAGTTTAAATGCAAGTGCGCCGGGATGTAGAAGCCGCGGAAGGCCGAGAAAGACAACATGGCATCAAGTAAAACAAGTGGACATGTGAAAAGTCGGAATAACCGGCGTATGTGCATGAGAAGATGTATGAATGTAGAGGAAGCAAAGGAAGTCTGCCAGGACAGAGTGGTATGGCGTTCTATCCTCGTGATTGTTAGTTAGAGCTTTGTGTCATTAGAATCCGGGCCAAAATCAAAACGTGCATTTTTGTAGTTAGACCCTTGTGATCCTAAACCCCCGGTGTTTATAAACACCATATAATAGCTACTAGGGAGGTGTGCGTGTCCGTCGGGCGACGTAGAGGGCGCGAGCGGACTCAGCGCTCATTCTGGTCTTAGGCCAAGTCCAATACAGACGATGCGTATGTCAATAATTTATGCCAATGCTAAGCTATGTACTTTTGACGTGATAACGTCTAATAAATCGATGAACGTCGGCTGCACACACGAACAAGCATGATTCATTGTCACTTTCCGCCTGAGCCGAGTGTGCAAGCGAGAGCGCGGAACAAGCGATAGAAAGGCACGACCAGCCTAAGCGTTCGGTTTGTGACGCATCTATCTCTCTTCCCCTCCATCGGCTGATGCATCCGAGTAGAAGGGAGACAGCAGCAGAACACAAGCTACCAAGTGTTGCTTTGTATTATACAAAATAATGATAATTCAGTAATAATAATTCAATTCAATTCATAAAAGTATGCTATTTTTTTATCACGTTATCACGTAAAATTATCGTCCGTAAACCGACTTTACAGACAACCAAAAGTTTTTTTTCTATTTTAGGCGCTACTTACATCAAAACTTAGTAAAAATGCCTTGAAATTAACAGACGCATCCTACCAAATAATGACTGTATTGGCGGGAAATCGCGACTTCGATATTTAAAAAATTAAAGCGAAAATTAAAAAAAACTTAAGATGTAAATCACCATCTAAAAAAAAAATATTAAAAAAAACATTTGTCCTGTTTTTCTCAAGCTAAAAATGAGGGTTACCGTTTTTTTTTCATATAATTCATACCTACGGGTTTTTTCAAATCAGTCTGCGTATTTACCCAAAAAATAGTTTGAAGTTTTTGTGACAATTTTGCAATTCTTTTTGGCTGTCAAAAAACCTGGAATATTATTTAAAAAAAAACAACTAAATTTCTAACGCCTAATCAAATATAATATACCCCCATTTTTATCAATCATTTCCTTTCAAAATAAATAATTAAATTACAATACATTCTGTATAATATCTCGAACGCGTTCCCTTTGTAAAAAAAAAGTCGCCCGACCGACCGCACTTAAAATGCATTCACTCCAAAGCCAAACACGCTGTATATTGAGTATTTTAATTTGAAAAACGAACGACGCATTCGCACTTTTTCAAAACATAAATTCCGCAAAGATATTTTTGTTCTTGCTCACGAGAATTTATAAATATACAATAAAACGCGGAACACGACGCTACTGTGCGAAGTCGCGGGAGAAACTGAAGTTCAATGTTCAATCAGTTCGAAATTTAAACTTGTAAGCAGAAAGTGAATCGTTGTAGCAATGTAAGATATATATCGGAAAACCAGTTATAAAAATATTACGTTATTCAAATAATGGCATAATTCTGTTATTTTGGTATTCGAATATTTTAAACAGATAATTCGAATATTTTGAATTGCTTATCTGTGTAATTTTTTTAATGTTGTTTTAAGCGTATAATTACTACGAGTTTTAAGTGTAACAACACCGCTTTTGACGATAACACCGCTTTCAGCGTATATTTACTCCGCATTTGACGTGAAACAACACCGCTCTTGATGATAACACCGCTTTCAGCGTATATTTACTTCGATTTTGGCGTGAAACAACACCGCTCTTGACGATAACACCGCTTTCAGCGTATATTTACTATTTGACGTGAAACAACACCGCTTTTGACGATAACACCGCATTCAGCGTATATTTACTCCGATTTTGGCGAGAATTAAAACCGCTCTTGACGATAACACCGCTTTCAGCGTATATTTACTCCGATTTTGACGTGAAACAACGCCGCTTTTGACGATACTGCTTACGATTACTGTAACAACACCTGTTACACCGCTTTCGATGAATGATTAAGAGCATACTCCACCACGTGACTCGCGGCCGCTTTCCCATACAAACGCATTCCTCGATTTTCTCCCTGGAATTTAACATTAGGTAGAGCAACGACTTTTCACACATTTTAGATATCGACCGGAGCTCAATCACAGATAACTATCGAAGTAGTTAAAAACGTGCTAACCACGTGCAAACGCTAACGATTTGACCGATCACAATGAACATACGTTCCATACCACGTTCGCCGAGCCGAGCATTGCCGAAGCAACGTTCCGTTCGGAGATGCTCGGCCCGCGATATCGCGGCCGAACGTCAAACGTCAAATCAACGCGCTTGTCGGATTGTTTATTATGTCGACTGCTTTTCTCAATATTTGGCTTGCCGAAAACCGGCTAAACGCAATACGGCACTCGAGAAAGATTGAATGAAGATATGTGCGAATAAGATATATCTCGGGAAATGGCTCGCGACTAGAAGCGCTCGTTTAATAATCCCGATCGATAACTTTTAACGCGTGTTCCATTGTGATCGCGAAAACGTTAAACATCCATAGGTAAGAAATCGTTATCACGTCGCTTATTACCGAGTCGATAGTGATCTGTAATCGAGCAACAGATGCGTTTTTGTATCATCAAAATGAAGGGGCTTCGATAGCTCAGGTTGCGATGTTCGGACTGTGGTAAACTTCGATGGTGTTGCAGGAACAAAACTTGTTCGGTCTTGATAAGATTTGTATTTTAAAATGGCTAGAGAAATTACAACTTAATTTTTAAGGAACAAATCCTCGTTTTTATGAACAAACACAAAAACTTTCGTAAATAAATTGAGATGCGAATGTTAAAATTTTTATTTCTTTAAATTTATGACGCAAAGATTGTCTAGGAGGTAAATCATATATATAAATTAATTTAAATAACCTTTTCTGATAACAAACCGATTAATATTACAAGTGATATTAAAGCAATCGATTATACACAAAACAGTACATCGCTAATGCGTGGTTGACAATAAAAATAATTTTAATGAGGAAGATAGCGGAAATATCGCACTATCAATACTGCACTGCGCTAAGTTTTAATTTGTCGAAAACATTGATATATAATACATTTAGATCTGCCTTGCAGAGTAAATCATTTAGAAAAGGTAATGACACGGAGATTCTGCACCTTAATACTCTTACACGGGTCGACCTATCAGAGCCCTTCGACTGCCGGCAGGGCATCCGCCCCACACCACCGCAAAAGGTATGGGCTAAATATAGGCTTACAGTAACAGTATACAATACTAACCCGTTCCTTTACGAGGAGCGTTCATGAATTTTACCATGCATCTAAAATGACTTTTTTTTTCTTGCGGACGGGCTGTTAGCTATTTATTTAAAAAGAAAACTTTCTTTTAATAAATAATAAAATTATTTTAGGCTATGTAAACAAATATAAATAAACATTTACAAATTTTATCCGTACGGTTTTTACACGGTTTTATCTACACAGGAAGGCATTTCGGAATGTTTTCTGAACGTCCGACTCTGCCGGCGGTTAAAGAAATACTGAAATACGCGTCTGGCGTAGGTGGAGGTTTTGGCGTAGGTGAAGTGTCATTAATTTTTTGGGTTCAGTTCAAATCTAAGTAAATCAATGGTCGAAAATAAGATAGTTAAAAAAAAGAATACAAGATGTTGGTATCTTTATATACGGAAGAAGAAGAAGGGAAATAATTACAATATATGAAAAAAAAAAATGACGTAGATTATGTTATAGTTATGGTCTTTATAGTAAGAATGATTCTACCTTTACATGATGTATCCAACTTTGTGTTAATTTTTTAAAAGATGAAAAATTAGGAAAATTTGACAATGCCATTTTATTGTGAGGTAAAAAATAATTATAAACAACATTTTGAGTGTGTCCAAATACTTGTAGACAAAAACTGGATTTCACCCATTACGGGCTAATCATTACAATTTGACATCTCAACAGAGACGAGAAATTTGGAAGGAAATATGGATATCTAGGCGTTTACAGGGCTTATGACCTGTCATTGGCTGGGTTAAGTGGCCACTTGATGTATTACAACATTTCCCATTTCACCTAGTATTTGATATCCATATCCGCCAATATACAGTAAAATGGCGCGACGCTTTCACATGTGAACTCTCTGTCATCCATTGAGAAAATTGCTAAGCATTTTAGCAGAAACCTTTATGATTGCAAGTAAGATTCTTACCGAATTATATCACCTACTAGGAAACGCCTGAAGATGAATCTTCAATTTGTTATTTATTCGGTAAGAATCTCACTCGGCAATCATAAATTTCACTTGCTTAGCAATTTTCTCATGGATGACAGAGAGTTCCCACATGTGAAGCGTCGCGCAATTTTACTCAATGGATGACAGAGAGTGGATAACAAATAAGCGTCGCGAATGAATCATTGGCGGATATGGGCAATATCAAATAGTGCATGTCTCTGAGCAAAAGAATGAATTAAACTGGGGGCAATAAAATGTGCATGTCTCTGAGCAAGTCGTGATTTACAATGTGGTATTTCTAGCACTAGGATTCTTCTTTGAATAGATCTATTAGAGCTTCTAGCAAAAAAGTTTTTTGTTAAACATTGAATTGGTGAAGCCAGTGAAGACAGTCAGAAAAAAATTAATTAAATATCTCAAAAGTTGACATTTCTGAGCTAGTGTAGTCTGGTGTTCACGGTGCGATTTGAACGCAGTTGCTCGGGTGCAGAGAGATAACGATAAACGGGTTATCGACACGATAAATTTATCGCGCTTGTGAATACAACAATAATATTATAATATATTTCTAATTTGACTTTTTTTTCCTTTGTCAGACGATATTTTTATAACACAAATAATAACGTAATCATTTGATGTGTCATGGCAAAAAGTTCTTAACTTCACAATGACAGATAACATAAATATTTATTTTTTATCTACATTATATTAATAATAATTGATGCATAACATTATCTCTTTATTTCTATTATATTATATTATATTAATTAAGTGTGATAGGGGGTACAAATGTCGAAATTAGAGCAGAGTGCAAGGCTGAGATAAGCATTATCGACAAAATTAACAAAGGGCTTTCACGATGGTTCGGTCGCGTGGAGCGAATGAGTGATTAAAGAACGGCTAAAAGAAGTTTTAATGCAAATGTGCCTGGATGTAGAGGCCGAGGAAGGCCGAGAGAGACATGGCATGATCAACTACGACGCGTACTTGAAAGTGGGCGTGTGAAAAGTCGGAATAATCGGGCGTGTGTGCATGAGAAGATGTATGAATGTAGAGGAAGCGAGGGGAAATGGCGTGATGGTTAATTATCTATTTCCAAGCGTTTATTTTACTTTTGACAGCTCGATTATGTATCGATTAGGGATGTCGTAATGCGTTACCGAATCGATTTCTCATAAAAATCGACTTTATTTATGAAGAAGTTTTAATCAATTTAACACATTTATATTTTATTATTGCTCAACATTTTGTAGTTTATAAAAACATACCAGTACGTTTAAAGCAGAGTTTTATATTACGAAAGCGCTGTCGTAAAACTTACTTTTTTAACAGTCTTTATTCAATAAAAAAATATTTACAAAAATACATAATTTCTTTACAAAAGAAACTTTAATTACAGTCCCGATAAACTCCTTAATTGGAGTTTGTCATCGGGCGCAAGAGCTACAGAAAAAACCCAAATATGCATAGGACTATTTTATTCTCGTAATGTAAATTGAGAAATTCTGTGTCGCGACAAACAAAGAAAAAAAAAAATAGGTTTTAATTTAAAATCACATTATTATCTTTTTTCATGGTTTAAAATTGATATACTGTTAACTGTAATCTTCGTATATAGCTTATACCTTTTGCTCAATAAACATTGATATCGATAAAATTATTTGAAATAAAAATACTTTGTTTAAACTACTACACGAGTTATTTTATTATTATTTTACACAATAGTTACTTTGCCTGTATATGTATACGTGTATTATAAAATCAATGCATAAAGTATAATGAACATACTTTCGCGCTCAAGTAACAAACAACATACATTAACCTAGCGTGACCTATCTTTTGACAGGTCTATTACTATTTACATTTTGTACAGCGTAAGCATCAATACAATATAAAATAATCAAATAAGCATTGGTGTACAAATGCATAAAATCAACCATTATCTGGATAGGGGTAGCCCAGCTTGGGTATTTAATATTAGTAAGATTGGTGTAACTTAACAATGCATGCGTGCTTTTTATTTAGACTATAGTCTATTGCTAAATCCATAGATAACAATAACAATATATAAGTAGACAAAATAAAAAAAAAAGATTTGAAAATTCCTCGTTGCATAAGTAGGCTTAAGAACCTACATTCGATAAAATATTTGAAATAAAAATAATTTAAAAATAACAATTGGCTATTATTTTTTAAAAGCAATATCCTTTATAATAAGGTTAATAGAATTTATACAGAAATGTTAATGATAGGTCAAATAACTTTAAATAATTTTTTTTAATACAATGCGTGTATTTTAAACAGACTTGTACATAGGTTGTATAAATTTAATTATACAAGTTGAATAAAAAATATAGTTAATATAAATATAAATAATTTACCTGATATCAAATGCTATTCAAAAGCAATATCCTTTATAACGTAGTGTGAAATTTATACAGTAGGTTAATGATTAGACCGATCAGGTGAATACCGTTAATAATTTTAATCAAATGGCTATTTTAAAGCAATATCCTTCTTATAATAGGTTATGAAATCGTCCAATACGTAGGTTAATGATTTTAGGTTAAATAAAATGTTTTTCTCAAAATTTGGCTATTTAAAAGCAAAATATATTATAAAGATTGATATGAAATTTATACAATAAAGGTTAATGATAGGTTAGGTTAAATAAAACAATTTAATCATATACATTTTATAAAATCGAAATTTGACAATACATAATGAAGGCGTAACCCAATCGCATATCAACCAATCACAGCTTAGCCCGCTTTTACGCTTTACTCTACGAAACCAGAGGTAAAAAATGTTTTGAAATTTTCTGACAGCTGCACTGCAAAAGTTATTAAGTTAGTAGGATTTGTCTACAAGTATTTAAATACATTCAAAATATTGTTGTTAAAAATATTTACTGGTAAAAATTAAAGGCAAACAAAATTGAGGAGACATCTTCAGGCGTCTTCTAGTAAGTAATTAAGTTCGGATGAACCTTGCCTATACCAATAAAGTTAGATTGCCAAAAAATGCTTCACCCTTCTCAACAGATGTCACTAGAGAGAAAAAATCTGTCGAAAAACCAACTCAAATGTGGATACTTATGTACAAACCCAACATATATAGAAGTTTCATAAAATTTGTCATATATGGTTGTCAGATGATAGGCGGAATGGGGAATGTTAACCCAGCCAACGACAGTTCATAAGCCCTGTAAACGCCTAGATAACCCACATTCGTTTCCAGAGTTTCTCTGTCTCTGTTGGGATGCACGGGTGGATGTCTGGGATGAGGGGCCTGGCGGGGCGGGGTACCGGTCTTCACACGGGTGGTTGTAATTATAACTTAATAAATAATGATCGGGGTAGAAACTAACATCCCTACCCACTGTTAATTTGGCCGACTTGGTTGGTTTGGGTGATGGATACAATGACAATTATAATACATAAGCCGAGACAGTGGTAGAGGTACAATTGAAAGCATTTGTTCGCGTACATAATCGTAAATTCATCCTTATTTTTATCACACTAAAAAAACCGTTTAATCTTAAAATCGCAGTTTAGCTTGTTGAAAAAAAAATCGGTAAAATTGTTTGGCTGGACTGAAAAAAGACTCAATAGTCTCTTAAAGCAGTCTAGGGAGAAGGGTGGGGCTTTCATTGTCTCTGTTGGGATATCAATAATATTTGATATCAGCCCAGTATGGGTATAATCCATTAATTTGTCTACAAGTATATTGTATACGTTCAAAATGTTGTTTAACAAATAAGTAACTCACGATATTGGGTAATCTTCTGTCGGGCCGAGGGCTTCCATCGGGGCTCTCCGTCGGGCTGTAGAAGTCCCCCACGCTGGTGAGGTCGCCTAAACAGTTTTAAAGCAGGGATTTGCTCTCTATTACATTATGAAATATAAAAATAAATGAATATAATATATATTATATATGTAATTATAAAATTTGAAAAAATAAGGTTTTTACTAGATATTTTTTTAATACTTCTTTCGTCTTTTTTTTTTCATCTTTATCTAGTATTTTTTCTTCGGGAAGTCTATTTAAAATACGTGGGATTATACAAGCCCTGGTCCTGTCTCTGTACACATTTCGCGCTTTATTCTCTATATATTTACCTTTTATTTTTCGCGGCGTTCCATATGCATGACGGATATGTTTTTTGTGTGTATCTTTGAGGAGTCTTCTGTTACAAGTTGATAATATAGGAGGGTGAACTTGTGAGGATATTTACCGGGTCCCGAGAACAGCTGCTCCTGCGGAAGGACCTTGCAGTCCAGCAGCCAGGCCTCGGCCCAGCAGAGGGAGAAGGACACCAGGACCAGTAGGACTTGGAACACGGGCTGGGCAGAACCTAACCACTGGGCCACCAAACCAAACATGAACACATATAATTCCAAGATATTTACAAAACAAATTAAAAAACAATGACTTTTTTCATAAATATGCAACAAGATGTTCAAAAAATATAAGATTAGAAAAGAAAAGAAAAGCTATGTCACAGAATTGTCTAATGTATAAGGGCATTAAAATGTATGAGGAGATTCCAGATGAAATAAGAAATGAACAAAATGTAAAGTTATTTAGGGTTAAATTTAAAAAATATATGTGTGAAAAATATTAGTGCAGGTAAATATAATGGCTAAATTGAAAAATGTATAATGGTATAATAGTTAGGAAAATAAAAAAATAAATTAAGTGTAATGTAAAATAATATTAGTCATTAGTTATTAATTAATATAATAATAGAATATTTAAAAAATTATAATAGGAGACAATAAAATCAAATTGACGAAGCTTAAATATACAAAATTCTAACTAACTAACCATCACGCCATTTCCCCGTAGGTGCAGGCAGAGAGGATCGAGCGCCATACCACTCTGTCCTGACATACTTCCTTTGCTTCCTCTACATTCATGCATCTTCTCATGCACATACGCCGATTATTCCGACTTTTCACGTGTCCACTTTCAAGTACTTGTCGTACTTGGTCATGCCATGTCTTTCTCGGCCTTCATCGGCCTCTACATCCAGGCACACTTGCATTTAAAAATTATTTTAGCCGTTCTTTCATCGCTCATTCGCTCCACATGACCAAACCATCCTAAAAGCCCCTTCTTAATTTTGTCGATAATGCTTATCTCAGCCTTGCACTCTGCTCTTATTTCAACATTTGTACACCCATCATACATAGTCTTACCACACATAGATCGCATTTAAACAGCATTCAGTCTACTTTCATCCTTCTTTTTCCAACACCGCGCTTCACTACCATACATAAGGGTTGGTACCAGAACTCCGTTGTGTACTGCCAATTTTGCTTCTTTCGATAACTTCTTATTCGCCACTATCGATTTCAAGGCACCATTAACTCTGTTTCCGGCACTAACCCTTCTCTCAATGTCCTTATCCACTAAATATAGGAAATAAATAAAATAAACAATAATAGGACAATTTTGGGCCCTGGTTAGGTGCCATGATCCGCAGCCATAGAGGAGAACAGGTGTGATGCAGGAGTTATAAAGGCGGCATTTTGTTTTAACCGAGTAAACTTCATAAGGTTGCATAGATTTCTTTATTTTTTTTAATAACTGATGCAACATTTTGGACAATCCAACAAAGTCTTCTGTACTGAATTCATTTTTTAAATTATTAAAAGAACGATTTAAATTGTTTAAACTTACCTCAAATATGAATACTTTGGCTATTAAAAATGTACACGTTCCACTTGTTGTCAGCTGAAAAAATAATTATATTATGTATTATATTTCAATGTACAGAATTTTTTAAATTTATGTATATATAGAGTAACAAAACCTATGGTACAACCCTAAAACTTGTGAATCTACATCGTATCTGGAGTCGATTTTGTAGAGTAAATTTTTTTGATTAGACCCTTAGTTTTTGAGAAAATTGAGTACGATGTACGAAGATTTTTTTTGCAAATTGTTATCAAATATCATGTATGTAATTAGTCGAATTAAAATTTGACATCTCAACAGAGACGAGAAACTTGGAAGGGAATATTGATATCTAGGCGTTTACAGGGCTTATGACCTGTTATTGGCTGGGTTAAGTGGCCGCTTGATGTATTACAACATTCCCCATTTCACCTAGTATTTGATATCCATATCTGCCAATATACAGTCAAATGGCGCGATGCTTCACATGTGAACTCTCTGTCATCCATTGAGAAAATAGCTAAGCATTTTAGCAGAAACCTTTATGATTGCAAGTGAGATTCTTACCGAATTATATCACCTACTAGGAAACGCCTGAAGATGAATCTTCAATTTGTTATGCTTATAACTTTACGAATTAATACTATTACTACTTTCCCTTATCTGTACCCAATGGTGCATAGGGAGAAAATAGCTAAGCATTTTAGCAGAAACCTTTATGATTGCAAGTGAGATTCTTACCGAATTATATCAACTACTAGGAAACGCCTGAAGATGAATCTTCAATTTGTTATGCTTATAACTTTACGAATTAATACTATTACTACTTTCCCTTATCCGTACCCAATGGTGCATAGGGCACTGCATAGGTACACCAAGTGCAGTGTACCTTGATCGTTTTATTACACGAGGGCAAGATGATCAGTCTTACGCTTCAGTACCAGTCCAAGGTATCACACATGAAATATTAATATGAAAATATTATGTAAATAAATATTTCATGTTGACCCCCTCCGGGAATCGAACCCGCGACCTCGGGCGCGAGAGCCAAATGCGCTACCACTATGCTACGAGGCGGACAGATCAATACTGAATTAAATTGAAAAACGCATTTTAAAAATAAGAATTTGAGCCATTTCACTTAATCTTGTGAAAACTTTTGTGAGAAGAAAAAAAATTTTTTTTCAAGCTCAGATTAAAAAGTCATAATACGATGTAGATTCACCAGTTTTCGGGTTGTACTACGAGTTTTGTTACACCCTGTATACTCACGGCGACTACAGTCCAGTGGTCGAACTTGAATGCGGCGTACGCCACGAGGAGCAGGAGAAATCTGATGGTCGCCGCTCCGACAACGTCCAACATGGACGTGCCTACTCTATATCCTAGCACCTCCTTCTGCCACAGGTCTGCTATGGACTCACCCGTCAACTAAACAGGAAGACAAAATATGCTATGGACAAGGACATTGAAAGGAAACTTAGTGTCGGTAACAGAGTTAAGGGTGCCTTAAAATCTGTCTTAGCTAATAAGTGCTTAACAAAAAAGGCTAAATTGGCAGTTCATAATGGAGTTCTGGTACCAACACAAGCCAAGGTATGGAAGCCAAGTATGGAGTTAGAAAAAGAAGGACTGAACTGGCATTTGTGCACGTTTTGTTCCGTAAAAGGAATAAGTAAGATTGCTTAGTGGGGTAGTCCCCGGGGGGACGTGGAGTGCGCTCGCTGGGGCGGCCCGTCCCGGGCTGTTTGTGTGTACGTGCGTGGAGGTCTCAAATGATATCCCATCCCTTGTACTCAATTGTATTGTGTTTTTTTTGTAACGATAGGATGGTCTTTGGATAGATAATGTGATAAGGTACGGCAGGGGACGTATGAAATAGTGTCTGCCAGATAGGATGATAATGTGAGATGCATATATGCATTCTGTCCCCTCCCCTCTTTTCCCTAAAGCCCCCTCCGTTGAGACCCTGAATGACCGCGGATGCACAGGTGGATGTCGGGTGGTAGTAATTACTAATAAATAATGATCAAGGTAGAAACTAACACTACCCTACTACTGTTAATTTGGGCTGACTCTGGTCGGTTTGGGTGATGGAAACAATGACAATTATAATACATAAGCCGAGACAGTGGTAGGGGCAATGAAAGCATTTGTTCGCGTACATAACGTAAATTCATCCGTATTTTTATCACACTAACAATCTTAAAATCGCGGTTTAGCTTGTTGAAAAAATCGGTAGAGTTGTGCTGGACTGAAAAAAGTCTCAATAGTCTTTAAAACAGTCTAGGGAAAGGGTGGGGCTTTCACTGTTGAGATTGTATCGGAATAATTGTCTTCACAATAATGATTACTTGATGAGTAATTCATTAGAATGACCCCCCGGGATTCCAACTTCTGTGTGAATGATGTGATCCTTACCATGACAGATATGAGCCACAGCAGGGCCGTGAAGAGGAGATCGAAGGTACAAAACAGACAGAAGAATCTCCTGACATCGGATATTCTAGGCCGTCTTCTTGTATCTGGTCCCAGTAGACTGACGTTTGAATTACCTTGAACAAAAATATACATTATTAAACACATGAAAAAAATCACAAATTAAAAAAAATTTATTCTAACTCACTAACTACCCGTCACGCCATTTCTCCGAAGAGGTAGGCAGAGAGGATAGAACGCCACACGACTCTGTCCTGGCATACTTCTCTTGCTTCCTCCACATTCGAACATCGATTATTAAATATTATTGAATATTTACATACTTAATTATTAATAATTATGTAAATAGTCAATTATGTTTAGTACTACAATGTTGATCATTGGCATGGGTCTCTACTGATTGAGTCGCCATCCTATTATTGTGATTATATTAAATGTGAAATGTAATAAATAAATAAATTACACGTCGATTATTCCAACTTCTTACATGCCCACTTGTTTTACTTGATCATGCCATGTCTTTCTCGGCCTTCCTTAACTTCTACATCCAGGCACAGTCGCATCGTATATTATTTCAGCCGTTCTTTCATCATCCATTCGCTCTACATGACCAAACCATCGTAAAAGACCTTTCCTAATTTTTTCGATAATGCTTTTCTCAGTACCGCTGATTAAGTAAAGTTGAATGAATTCTTATTAAAATGCGTTTTTAAATTTTGTTTTTTTTATGGATAGTATTAATTTGACTAAATAAATGATATTTGTCAACAATTTGCAAAAATTTACCAAAAAAAAATCTACTTCGTACTCCAATTTCTCGAAAACTATAGGTCGAAAAAAAAAATTCTACAGAATCGACTCCAAATATGATGTAGATTCACTGGTTTCCCGCTTGTACATCGAGTTTTATTACGCGGGTATATTATAAAAAATATTTAGACTAACTTACCTAATAAATGCCTGGAGTATGAAGAATTACTAGCCAGTAAGGATTCGGCTACTTCTCTATAATAATCCCTCTGTTGTTCCATTCTGCAAAAATAATCCCATTTTAGTCATAGGGGATTTAATTGAAACTTACAAGATACTTAATGATCACTACGACTGCCCCCTGCACGAGATGTATCAGCTGAATCCCAACACCAATCTACGGGGCCACAACTGGAAGCTCTATCCTCCCCAGTTCCACCTCAACCCCAAGGGAAACTTCCTTCCCAGTAGGGTGGAACAAGTTGCCAGGCCTAGTTGTCCACTCCACTACTGTCAACCAGTTCAAGAACTAAAAGAATATGGAATTTATCTATGGATTTAGTCCTCATAAAAACTACCTCGTCTCTTCAAGTTACACCCTTGTGTATTTATCAAAATAAATGCATAAAAATCAATATTAATTTCATAGATAAGCTATTTTCTTCCGTTCCTTGTCATGTCCAGATTTAGACAATAATAATTGTCTCAATTTTAACTTTGTTAGAGGGAAACAGTATGACTAAAATGTATTAGATAGTGGAAGATATATATAGTTGTCTTTGTTTCACTGCAAAATACAAATCGAACATAACATTTTTACAGTTCTCTTTGAAATAGCTTGTCTAGTTAACTTAACATGTCTCTGATAAAAAAAATAATCAATCGAATATTATAACCTATATTTTTGACAGCCGTCAGATTTTTAAAAATTCGCTTAATTTTCGCGTTGAATGGAGGAATCTTCGCAAAACACAAAGTCTAACGTTATATCTAATTAGCACTGATCGTTGCCCTAAGTAACTTGGAGATAAGGTATTTTATTGATGTTTTTAGTTTGTCAATGACACATCGAAGAATCGACGAACGACATACCTTGTAAAATGATTTTCTCCTCGTCTTTTTGACGATTGTGTCGCTTAGGAAAGGTCCAGAAGTGTTGATATATTTTTCAAGACACCATGATGATTTATTCCCGTATTATAATCACAAATAAAACACAATTGAATTAATTCCGACATAAAGAGAATCCTTCACAGCTGACAAGTCTAGTAAACAAAGCCGACGTAGTGATGTAAAAGTAGATACCAACCGGCAAAAACCGTTATCGATAATTGAATACTTTGTTCTAGGGAGCATCGTATTTTGTGATTGACTTATAATTACCAGAGAGGTTGCACTATACCTAATAATAAGAATATGGAGGGGATTAACTCATATAATTGACGCTTGCAAAGGAAAATATTAATCATAACAACAAAGGAATTACTTGGTAATAAAAATATACAGGTACTTACTTGAATATCTGTTCTTATGCCTACTGTTAAATTTCAATGCAAAATGGTATGGAATGCCGTCATTCGTCAGAGAGGAAGAACGCCACACCACTTTGTCCTGGCACACCTCCCTTGCTTCCTCCACAAAAACTCAAAAACGCATTTCTATTCATTTTTATTACTATTGTACAAGCATCGCCCAAGTGTGATTAAATTTTTGTCGTAAAAAATAAAATTACGGAAATCGAACAACTATTCGATTGGTTTTGCCCAACACTACTCTACTGGTTCTTGTTGAACAAGTGTGCGCAAATACAGTGTGGCTAATTCTGTCACCCAAATAAAAAGATCACATCATTATTGGACTGACGTTTATTTAAAAAAGGAAATAAATATACATTTTGATTAAGTTGTTTTTTGATCAGCGAATGGAGCTTGCAATGACATCTGTAGAATTTTTGTTGAAATAAAATTCAGTCGTTAATAAAGCGGTTATACAATGAAGAAATATTATAGTTTGGATTATCGTCGCTAGAGTTTTATTATTTCTATGAGTTCAAAGATTATAATATTTTACCTTTATTCTTAGATAAATTTGGTCAACCATTTTTTTTACATGTTGACCATTGTAGCTTTATTATTGTTCATTATTTACCTTTCTTCTTCTTTTTTGTATGATCCTAAAGACGTATTAGTTGTAAAGCGCCGTTGAGATGATATTTCGTAAAAACGGCGCTATATGAACTGGCTTAATTTATCATGATTGTTTTTAGTTTGCATGACCAACGGGTTTTAAGTAGTAACAGTTGAAGTTATTAGTACAACCCGAAAACTGGTGAATCTACATCATATTTGGAGTCGAATGTGTAATATTACTATTAAATCTAGAATGTAAAAACATTTTTTTACTTCTCGTAAAAGCTTTCAAAAGTACCGCAGATTAAGTAAAACAGCATTTTTTACTTTGTTTTATTTATGAATAGTATAAATTTGCCTAAATAAAATTATATTTGATAAAATTTTATGGAAAAAAAAATCAATTTTCTCGAAAACTATGGGTCAAATCTAAAAAATTTATTCTACAAAATCGACTTCAAATATGATGTAGATTCACTGGTTTCCCGCTTGTACATCGGGTTTTGTAAGTGATTAAAATTTTTGTCGTAAAAAAAAAAATTACGGAAATCGAACAACTATTCGATTGGTTTTGCCCAACACTACTCTACTGGTTCTTGTTGAACAAGTGTGCGCAAATATACAGTGTGGCTAATTCTGTCACCCAAATAAAAAGATCACATCATTATTGGACTGACGTTTATTTAAAAAAGGAAATAAATATACATTTTGATTAAGTTGTTTTTTGATCAGCGAATGGAGCTTGCAATGACATCTGTAGAATTTTTGTTGAAATAAAATTCAGTCGTTAATAAAGCGGTTATACAATGAAGAAATATTATAGTTTGGATTATCGTCGCTAGAGTTTTATTATTTCTATGAGTTCAAAGATTATTATATTTTACCTTTATTCTTAGATAAATTTGGTCAACCATTTTTTTACATGTTGACCATTGTAGCTTTATTATTGTTCATTATTTACCTTTCTTCTTCTTTTTTGTATGATCCTAAAGACGTATTAGTTGTAAAGCGCGTTGAGATGATATTTCGTAAAAACGGCGCTATATGAACTGGCTTAATTTATCATGATTGTTTTTAGTTTGCATGACCAACGGGTTTTAAGTAGTAACAGTTGAAGTTATTAGTACAACCCGAAAACTGGTGAATCTACATCATATTTGGAGTCGAATGTGTAATATTACTATTGAATCTAGAATGAAAAAACATTTTTTTACTTCTCGTAAAAGCTTTCAAAAGTACCGCAGATTAAGTAAAACAGCATTTTTTACTTTGTTTTTATTTATGAATGGTATAAATTTGCCTAAATAAATTATATTTGATAAAATTTTATCGAAAAAAAAAATCAATTTTCTCGAAAACTATGGGTCAAATCTAAAAAATTTATTCTACAAAATCGACTTCAAATATGATGTAGATTCACTGGTTTCCCGCTTGTACATCGGGTTTTGTAACACGGTACGTATTTTAAAATATCAAAAAAAGGTAAATTGTAGATTTAGACGCAATTGTTAAGAACATTGTAATGAAATCTGTATCCAATTTCTGGCTTCATGGCGTCAACATTGTCATCACTGTTAAAGAAAACTGCTAAATGTCCGAGGGAAGGGCTGAAATAAAAATAATAAAAAACTATTAATATTAATAATATTATTATACACTGAAATTTTCTGTGAATGCAGAATAATAAATAGAAAAATTATAAAATCACCTGTGTAATCAGTTTGTAAATCAGATAATCAATAAGCGAGATACAATGATTTAAAGTTTTGATTCTGTTAATATTTTGAACACCACAATTAAATAAAAGCCCCACCTTTTCCCTAGACTGTTTTAAAGACTATTGAGTATTTTTTCAGTCCAGCACAACTCTCCGTCCTTCCGGCAGAGACCGGCATACTGCCTCGCCAGGCCCTCCATCCCAGACATCCACCCGTGCATCCGCGGTCAGTCAGGGTCTCAATTGCGGGGGCTTAGGGAAAAGAGGGGAGGGGACAGAACGCATGTGTGCATCTCACACTATCATCCTATCTGGCAGACACTATTCCATACTTCCCCTGCCGTACCTTATCACAATACCTATCCAAAGACCATCCTATCCTTACAAAAGACACAATACAATTGAGATGAGGGATGGGATATAAATTAACATCTCAACAGGGACAAGAAGTTTTGAAGGGAATGTGGATAGCTAGGCGTTTACAGGGCTTATGAGAAATGGGAAATGTTGGCCATTTAACCCACCCAATGACAGGTCGTAAGTCCTGTAAACGCCTTGATAACCATATTTTCTTCAAAATTTCTCGTCCATGTTGTGATGTCAAATTGTGACATATTTATTTCTTCTATTTTTTATTATTAAATGAATAAATAAATATATTTTTTTAAATTAATAACTAACCATCACGCCAAGTCTCTCTCGGCCTTCCTCGATTTCTACAAACAGGCACAGTCGCATCATATATTCTTTTAGCCGTTCTTTCATCATCCATTCGCTCCACATGACCGAACCATCGCGGAAGACCTAACTATGTTAATTTTGTCGATAATGCTTAAGTGGGAACCATTCGACCAAAGTGCAAATATAATTCAGCTGCGTCAGTTATTACTACACGAGTAGGTAGTTCCTAGAAAATCATCAGCTGACGCTGCAATTCACACGGGCAGTATGGCTTTGCACACGAATGTTTATCCCCACCATACAACTCTAATAACAAAGGACTACTGTCCTATAAATACCCGTACCGAGGGTCAGAACAGCAGTGCAACACAAACCATCTTATACCATCTACGCAGTTAATCTCTTCAGTCGGAGAATCGCCTGTCCACGTCAGCAGCCAAGACGCAGTGTCTTGCCTGACGTAGACGACGCCGTCATGGAAGTCTCGGACCACGCCCTGGATTCACACTCCTGGTACCAGAAACGGAAGCCCGACCCGCATCGTCTGCTCTCCTCGTTGCTCCGCTACCAACATTGTTCCAGCCGCCGACTTCGCTCCATCTCTACGGAACTGCCCCACACTCAACATCCCACAAGCAATACTCATCCTGGTTAACTGAATAAACGCATACAACATCACCGGCATTTCCACTAACCTTCCACTGTTTTACCACCCATAGATCGCATTTCAACAGCATCCAATCTACTATCGTCCTTCTTTTTCCAACTCCACTATTTCAGTCTAGGGCAGTATTTCCCAACCTGAGGTCCGCGGACCCCTGGGGGTCCGCGAATATATGTATGGGAGTCCGCAGTCACATCTCTGGACCATTTGACAACTTTTTTGTAAAAAATATTTGTTTATGGACAGCCAACAGACATACACTTATATTCATTTCTAAAAATAACGTCCACTTATAGGCTATCTCTTAACTATCTAAAAAGATTAAAACATTTATACAAGTACTTACTAATTAAAACAAATACAGAAATAGATTGCAAGAAGAATCCGATCTGAGATTACAACTGAGTACTAACATCAACCCAAACATTACTAATTTAGTTTCAAAAAAGCAACACCAACCTTCACATTAATAGAGTCTGGTCAGGATATTTTTATATTAGCGAGTAAATTTTAAGATAAGACCCTATTAACCGTGTTGGTGTTGCTGTTGTGCGTTAATTATTAACGTATTTTGATTATTTTTTAAATTTTGTATTTGTAGTAGGTACTATTATAAAGTAAATGGTCACAAAATTTATTGCTGTTTTTTTTTACTAAGGGGGTCCTTGAAAATTGTGCTTGATTTTCTAGGGGTCCGCGACTGAAAAGGGTTGGGAAACGCTGGTCAAGGGAAAGGGGTGGGCTTTCATTGTGGACGAGGTATAGTTAATAGTTACCACTCACAAGAAATGATCTTTCCATCAGCACTGTCTCCACACCACTTGGAACCAGCTTGTCCAGCGGTGGACTCCCCGTGCGGTATAAGGAGATAGTCCTGTTTGTATCTGCTTGCTGTAGTTATCGGACTTGCCTCGCAGTCGGAATCGATAAAACCTTTCATATTATCTACGTAGGACATCAGGAACCTAGTAGCTGTTAACCTAAAAAAAAAATATTTTTATATTACATAGACATTTTTATATGATTACACAGTAGGAAGCTATTCATTACCGCAAGAGATGGCATCCAGACACTGTTTCCTAAAATGCACTAGGTTTGTATTGAAAACATCAATATTGTTAGTATACTTGTTAGCCAGTGCGTGCATTCTTCGTATCGGTGAGTTAGCACTGTAATTGGTCGATGATTGGCTACAGTAAAATAGTGCATTACTACGGGTAACTCGACCAGGCACTGGATTATCTAATTTAATTTGTTAGTTGACAACAATCAAACATAGATTTTAATACTTTGAACAGAAAGAGCAAATCATTTATTATATTCTTCTATTTTCTAATGTTTGTATATTCAAAAAATTTATTTAAAAAGTTATAATTTATGTTTACAATGGGAATTATTTTAATTTGAAATTAATAAAGCGCAAAAATTAATGTTAATATGGAGACCAAAGAATGACACGACTGGCTAACAAGTATACTAAGCAATATACAATTGTACTAAATTTATACAACTTTTTATAAATTCGAAATTTTTTATTGTCCTCAGTAAAAATCCCAATGTTCTCATACTTTTACAAAACTATGTTTTGAATATGATTAACGAGCACAATTTTTCATTGAACAGGATTTGAAATAATCTTATATTGGTGATATCCCATCAGAGACAGAGAAACTCTGGAAACGAATGTGGATTATCTAGGCGTTTTACAGGGCTTACGACCTGTCAGTGGCTCCAATTTAAGTGCCACTACAACATTCCCCATTCCGCCCATCATCTGATAACCATATAGGTATGACAAATTTTTGAAACTTCTATATATATTGAACTCGTCTTCGTCGTTCCGCATTACAGAAAATTTCTAAGCTGGTGACCTCTGTTGAGAAGGTGGTTAAGCATTTTTTTTTGGAAATCAAAAATAGGGTCGTAAGTGAATACAGGGTGTAACTTATATTCCTAGTAGAAACCCGCCTGGTGAATGTACATCATTAATTGGTTATTAGAAGTCTTGAACTTTAATTAAGTAAGTCTGATAATTTTACTAGAAGACGCCTGAAATAAGATTTAAATGGGTGCGTTAATAAATCTTTTTTTAATAAGAAAATCCGTAAACACCGAAAAAATTTTTTAAAATTTTTTTCTGTGAAAAATAAAAAGATTCCTCATATTCAAAATATTTAAAAAGGATTTGACGCCAACGAATGCTTTGAAAGCACCCGTCTACTAAGCGCACATAAGGAGTCGTACTGAATACATGGAATAACAAAACTCTAGGTACAATCCGTAAAACATGGTGAATCTACATCATATTTGGATTAGAATGCGTAATATGACTTTTTAATCTGAGCTTTAAAAAAAAAGTTTTTTTTTTCTCGTAAAAACTTTTGTAAAAAATTCGGTTTTTGCTACTGTTTTCTTTATGGATGATTTTCATCATCATACCTTATCCGCTCCCTATGTGGAGCACATGGAAACCACAAACTGCCTCCATGCCAAGCGATCGGCCGCCAGCTCCCGTGCATCCTCCCAAGTCAAGTCCGCGGTCGCGCAGCTCTGACGCAAACTGCCGACGAATTGGACGGTTTTAATTTGACTAAATGAATTATATTGGATAACAATTTGAGAAAATATCTCGAAAAAAGAATCGACTCCAAATATGACGTAGATTCACGGTTTTCCCACTTTACATCGAGTTTTTTAACATAGTATAAATTTAATATACTTAACAACATTATTTTGAACGGATACAAATACTTGTAGACAAATTACTGGATTATACCCATGCTGGGCTGATATCAATTATTATTGAAATCTCAACACAGACAGAGAAACTTTGGAAACGAATGTGGGTTATCTAGGCGTTTACAGGGCTTATGATCTGTCATTGGCTGGGTTAAGTGGCCACTTGATGTATTACAATATTCCCCATTCCGCCCATCATCTGACAACCATGTATAACAAATTTTTGAAACTTGTATATATGTTGAGTTTGTACAAAAGAATCCCATTCGAGTTGTGTTTGTTTTAATCGACAGATTTTTCTTATATAGTGACATCTGTTGAGAAGATTGATAAGCATTTTTTTGGCCACTTAACCCAGCCAATGACAGGTCATAAGCCCTGTAAAGGCCTAGATAACCCAGAGTTTCAGAGTTCCTCTGTCTCTGTTGAGATATCAATAATTTAATATACATTATATCGCTTTCTATAGACAGACGATAGCTTTCTATAGACGGACGATTGAACACATTAATTGAACGATTAAAATATTGAACACATGAATATTTCTTACTTCAAGCCACAGATGTCATCTCCTCTCCTGAAGCAAGTGGTGTAGCGCAAGTTTCCCAAATATGGCCCCCTCCCCCAGTTGTAGTTGAAGGACTCAATATTGCCCGCCCTGTCGTGGAAGTACTGGAGGCATCCAGGGGGTGCTAAAACGGAATATAATTGGCAAGTTTTGAAGGGAATTTGGATATCTAGGCGTTTACAGTGGCCACTTGATCTATTACAACATTCCCCATTTCGCCTAGTATTTGATATGAAAGCCCCACCCTTTCCCTAGACTGCTTTAAAGACTATTGAGTCTTTTTTCAGTCCAGCCAACTCTACCGATTTTTTCAACAAGCTAAACCGCGATTTTAAGATTGTTAGTGTGATAAAAATACGGATGAATTTACGATTATGTACGCGAACAAATGCTTTCATTGTACCCCTACCACCGTCTCGGCTTATGTATTATAATTGTCATTGTTTCCATCACCCAAACCGACCAGAGTCGGCCCAAATTTTAACAGTGGTAGGGATGTTAGTTTCTACCCCGATCATTATTTATTAGTAATTACAACCACCCGTGTGGAGACCGGTATCCCGCCTCGCCAGGCTCCCCATCCCAGACATCCACCCGTGCATCCGCGGTCAGGGTCTCAATGGAGGGGGGATTAAGGAAAGAGGGGAGGGGACAGAACGCATGTGTGCATCTCACACTACTATCATCCTATCTGGCAGACACTATTTCATACGTCCCCTGCCGTACCTTATCACAATACCTATCCAAAGACCATCCTATCTTTACAAAAGACACAATACAATTGAGTTGAGGGATGGGATATAATTTGAGACCTCCACACACACGCACACACAAACAGCCCGGGACGGGCCGCCCGTGCGAAGGCACACCAAGTCCCCCCGGGGACTACCCCACTAAGCAATCTATTAGTTCTAGATACTTCCTTTTACGGAATGAAACGTGCACAAATGCCAGTTCGTGAGATTCTTACCGAATTTTATCACCTACTAGGAAATGCCTGAAGATGACTCTTCAATTCTTTATGCTTGTAACTTTTACCAGCTAATTTTTATGAACAACATTTTGAGTGTGTCCAAATTCTTGTAGACAAAAACTGGATTTCACCCATTACAGGGCTAAGGAAATGTGTCTTTTCACCAGTCGATGGGAGAACTTTACTCCCGAAACCAAGGAGTGTAGGTAAATTCTATTTCTATAAAATAAACCAATGGTAACACATAACATTGTTTTATTTAATCATAATTCATTGTGAAGTGTCACAAAGTGAATGCCGAATCAATCAACAAAAGAAATCATCTTTCTTCATTCTTATCCCCTCATTTGCACTGAATGGAGTGTACGAAACTGCATTAGTACATCAAATGCAGTGTATGTTGACAAATTAACCATTGCCATGGCATCCAAGCTAAATTCCACATTCCGAAGCTCCATTCCCAACTCCCTCAAGACTCGAGTGTTTCAACCAATGCATTCTGCCCGTCCGCGTCCTTACTTATTACTTATGGCGCGGAAGCAATGACTCTGACCAAGCAATCCTCCCATAAGTTGCAAGTTGCACAGAGGAGCATGGAGAGAATTATGCTTGGAATAACATTAAGGAACAGAAAAAGGAACGATTGGATCCGACGCCAGACAAAGGTCTGCGACGTGGTGGAGCGAATTGCTTGTTGAAGTGGAAATGGGCCGGTCACAGCCAGAATGGCGGGCGACAGGTGGACGAAACGCGTTTCTGGTGTGGAGACCGAGAAACCAGAGGCCTCAAGGATTAGATGGGTGGACGACATCAGGAAGTCTGCTTGAAGACAGTGGAGGGAGGAGTGGAGACGGCAGGGGGAGGCCTATGTCCAGCAGTGGACCTCAACGGGCTGATATGATGATGGCATCCTCAACTGCATAATATTACTAAGGGAAGATCCAGCCAAAGAAAGGGTGCAAAAATCTACACATTCTCCACATTAGGGAATAGAATTTGGTGATTTACTTAGATTTTAACTGAACCAAAAAAATAAATGACACTTCAACTCCGCCAAAACCTCCGACTCCGCCAGACGCGTTTTCAGTATTTCTTTAACCGCCGGCAGAGTCGGACGTTCAGAAAACATTCCGAAATGCCTTCCTGTGTAGTTAAAAAACCGTGTAAAAAATAATACGAATAAAATTAAGAAAAAATATGGTGTTACTTTCCACATGTAAGTGTTTATTTATAATTGTTTACATAGCCTAAAATAAATTATTATTCAAAGAAAGTTTTCTTCTTAAATAATAGCAAACAGCCCGTCCACAAGTTAAAAAAAAGTCATTTTAGATGCATGGTAAAAATTCATGAACGCTCCTCGTAAGGAACGGGTTAGTATTATACTTACTGTTACTGTAACCCTATATATAGCCCATACCTTTTGCGGTGTGTGGGCGGATGCTTGCCGGCAGTCGAAGGGCTCTGATAGGTCGACCCGTGTAAAGAGTATTGAGGTGCAGAATCTTCGTGTCATTACTTTTTCTAAACAATTTACTCTGCAAGGCAGATCTAAATGTATTATATATCAATGATTGAACAGATTTTATTTACCAATAAGGATAGCGTCTTCAGCTGCAGTGCTTTGGATTGCTGTTTTTGGCTCTGGCGATTCTTGGACCACTTCTCGAGAGCTTCTTCCAAAGAAAATTGGAAATATAGGACGGTTTGCGTTGACCAAATCAACAGCGGAAGGTGGATTTTGAAATCTGAAATATGAAAATTAAACTGGTTAGAAAATTTGGAATACTTTTGGCTACTCCTCCTATGTTGTCTTGAATAAACTTCTGTCATTAATTTACGGTGAAAATATAAGAAGTCGTACATTTTCAATGATATTTATAGTTATTGACATCTAAACTAGACAGTTCTAAGTCATGTCCTGACCCAACTATCCCCTTTACAACAATGGGTAGAGGATCGAAAAAGTTGACAGCATCAGATAATTCAGGTGTTCATATAACTGAAGATAGCAGCACGCACAAGGAACTCGCAATCCGTCTAGGTATTGCTGGAGCAACCTTCAACAAGATGCGTGCTGTCTGGAATTCCAGTTTATACTCGGTCAAAACAAAATGACAACTCCTTGATTCCTGTATTGTGCCGGTGCTCCTTTATAGATGCGAATCCTGACACCTCACAAAAGCTCAGAATGCTCGCTTGTTGAGTTTTGAGAATAAGTGTCTGAGAAGGATTCTAGGCATTAGGTGGTTTGACTTCATAACCCACGCTGAAGTAAGGGAACGGACGCAGCAACCTCCAATAACCGGAGTCAAGAAGATGCGGCGTTGAACCTGACTTGGGCATGTACTCCGGATGCCTCGGGAGGGCCTGGACCCGAGCTGCCTCGCCTGTAGGATCCCGCCGGTCGATGACCATCCTACGGATGTATTCGGCGGAGATGATGGATGCGGGCCTGACGTGGGAGGAGGCGAGAGAGCTGGCTGGTGACAGGGTCTCTAGTGATGTCCACATGCTCCACTTAGGAAAAAAAGCGAACGTGCGCATTTTTAATAATTAATTAAAAAAAAGTATTAATAAAAAGACTATGTAAACTGGCTTCTGTTTGAAAAGCGGTGGCGGGGTGGCTGGGCGGGGAGAGTGGGGGTCCGCTCTGGTCAGAACGCTGCCTTGACATTCAAAATTCGAATTTCATATCTAGGTGGTGCAGGTCACATAGGGTGTTAGCCAGTTCAAAAATGGACGGTATTACACGCGTAGATTCATATTTTAATCATTTTTTTAAGAAATTAGAATTGAGTGAAAAAAATTATTAAGATTTTTTTCTCAGAATATCATGAATAATCACCCTCTGGAGTTTCGCGGTCTCATCGTGGGAAACCATGGGCGTTTACAGGCCTTACCCAAGCGTATTGTAGCACTCTAGTTGAGTGATTCTAATCCTCCAAGTGGGGTACCCCAAGGACGGTATATTGGTCCTGTCAGCTATCTTAAACACAATCCTTGCTGCTCTGCTATTGGTAGTCGCGTTTACACGCAAATACACTGCAAATTAAAATTCAATGATAAAAAAGTCGGTTTCCGGACGATAATTTTACGTGATAACGTCATAAGAAAACATTGATGAAAAAGAGCATACTTTTATGTATTGAATTGAATTATTATTACTGAATTATCATTATTTTGTATAATACAAAGCAGGAGTTAATTGAAAATTACAATTTTTTCCATAAATTATCATTTTTTTGTGCTCGTTAATTTCTCTTTCACTTTGTAGCTTGTGTGCTTCTGCTGTCTCCCTTCTACTCGGACGCATCGGCCGATGGAGTGGAAGAGAGATAGATGCGTCACAACCGAGCGCTTAGGCCGATCGTGCCTCTCTATCGCTTGTTCCGCGCTCTCGCTTGCACACTCGGCTCAGGCGGAACGTGACAATGAGACTAAATGAATACTGTACTCATTCATATTTAGAATATTAGATCGTAATAGAGTAGTTAGCCTACCGTGTTGTCCGCTGTTTTCTCCACACAGAACTGGAACTTTTTCGCTGTAGGTTTGAAGATTAGTGATTTCCATTGCGTCAATTCTGCACGCGTATGCCTGAATAATGACGGTAAAGAAATCATAAATAATAAACCATAATCTATTAACAATATTCTATTTTGGAAATTTATTTTAAAAAAACAATTAAAACACTTTGAATCTAATCTATCAATGAGATACAAAAATAATATTAAAATTCCAAAATTTCATAAAAAACATTTCGAAAATAGTTTCTTATATAAGGGAATCATGTATTTTAATGAATTGCCCAATGAACTAAAAATTATTAATGTCTTCGAGAAATTTAAATTTAAACTAAAAAAACACATTTATTTCAAACAACTATTATCACTATTTTTTGCTTACTTAATTGTTTATTTTGCATATCTAGTACCTAGATTTATTTTTTAATTTACCTTAATATGATTAATACTACTTATATTTTTCCTTGTTGTACTACTTATATTAACCACTTACTATTATACCTTATACTACCTATATTTACCTTACTATGATTACTACTTATATTATGTATATTTTAGCGTAACCTCCCTCACCAAGGACAAGAGCTTGTCCTTTTTATTGGTGAGGTATAGCGTTATGGTTATATTGTATAATTATTGTGATATTAAGCTTTGTAAATTTGATTCGATAACGTTTTAAATAAATAAAATAAAATAAAATACACCTATGTTGAAAAGAAAAGGGAAGACTAGTCACCAAAAATTATAAATGGAGTTTAAGAGCATTTCGTGACTCGCGGCCGCTTCCCCTACAAACGTATTCCTCGATTTTCTGACTGGAATTTAACATTAGAGCAATGATTTTTTCACACATTTTAGACATCGACCAGATGCGTGTTTGTATAAAAAAAATTTTTAAGGAGATAAATAAATTGTTTAAAAAAGAAGACGATGCAAACACGCATCTGGTCGATAAAAAGTAAAATGTGTAAAAAAATCATTGCTCTAATGTTAAATTCCAGGGAGAAAATCGAGGAATACGTTTGTATGGGATTTGTAAAGGCTTATTGTAGGCATGTAGGCTTATTGTAGGCTTATTGTAGGCATGCAGGCTTATTGTAGGCATTAGATAGGCTTAGGTAGGCTTACAGTAGGCTAGGCTTATTGTAGGCTTATAGGCTTATGTGTAGGCATGTAGGCTTATTTAGGCATGTAGGCTTATTGTAGGCGTGTAGGCTTATTGTAGGCATGTAGGCTATATTGACCAGTAGGCATTGTAGGCGTTTTATTTTATTGTAGGCATGTAGGCTTATTTAAAAAATAGGCATGTAGGATTATTGTAGGCATGTAGGCTTATTGTAGGCATGTAGGCTTATTGTAGGCATGTAGGCTTATAGGCATGTAGGCTTATTGTAGGCGTGTAGGCTTATTGTAGGCATGTAGGCTTATTGTAGGCATGTAGGCTTATTGTAGGCATGTAGGCTTATTGTAGGCATGTAGGCTTATTGTAGGCGTGTAGGCTTATTGTAGGCATGTAGGCTTATTGTAGGCATGTGGGCTTATTGTAGGCATGTAGGCTTAATGAAGGCATGTAGGCTTATTGCACAACATTTTCTGTGAATGCAAAAAAATCAGGAACCTCACCCATCGCATTTAAAAACCAAATTTAAAATTATTATATCTCGCTTATTAACTACCCGATTTACAAACGGCTAGCACAGATATTTTTGTGATTTTTTGTTTTATTTTTGTGCATTTTTTTTTATTTTGTGCAATTTTCAATTTCAAGTAAAAATATTTTACTAAAATACAATAATTATTACCCTTGAAATCGGTGGTAGAAGTCTTGCTGTATGGTCGAATCCTTTGGTAGAAATATTAGGAAATAACTCGTGTCAGAAAGCCTGAATAAAATTATGGTGGAGTTTAAGGATTGTGTTACCTAGAAAACATAATCCATCGTCATCTTAACTTTATACCACTAGAGGTTTTAGTGTAACCTTTAGTAAATTGTGTGCTAGTTGGCGTGGATTTTCAAGTAAAAAAACACTAATTAAACTAAAAAAATACAATAATTACGTTACTAATTGAAATCGGTGGCTACCCGGTCTTGCTGTATTGTCCAATCCTTTCGTGTAGACGCGAATATTTAAAAATTTGAAGTGGGATGAAAAATCCCAAAAAAAGTCAGCTCAAAAATTAATAAATTGTGTTAAAATAGCATTCATTTCGTCATCTTAACTTTATCCGCACCTAAAGTATTTAGTGTAACCTTTGCTGGCTTGTACGCTAGTGGGTCGTGGATGTTCAACTACCCATCAGCGTACGTCACTAATGAGGAAATCCACTGCTACCCGGAATTGAATTTTAAAAATGCTTTCGTGTAGACGCGAATATTTAAAAATTATGAATTGGGATGAAATATCCCAAAAAACGCACGCAAAAATTAATAAAAAATGTTGAAAATAGCATTCATTTCAAAATCTTAAACAATGACGTCACTCCTTGTATCTAAGTGTAGTGTTTCCGGTTTCCGTTTTTAAACCCCCGTAGCCGCGTTCCATGGCATTTTAATATGGAATACAATCTACATACAAGCTTCTATTGCAAAAAGATGGCCGCCATTCAGTCTCCCTAGAACAGCTGTTAACAGTATATGACAGTTGAGTCGACGGTATATTTTATCTGTGCTTCCCGCGTCAGTTTGCATAGATTTTTTGACAGTTTTGTTACTGGCTGGAGAAATACCATGGCCTTAAACAACCCGTTTTATGACGTCACTCCTGCAAACATGACGCAGTTAGTACATAGTGGTATTTAGAACTTTAAAAAATCGTATCTTCATCAATAACTTATAAAAAAATATTAAATATATTTTTTTTGTTTAGTTAAATAGTAAGTTTATAGAAACACACGGTGGAAGTTATACTTCTTTGGCCATTCTCATACACCCACTCACGCACACAAACAGACAGGATATATAAATGAAATATAAGACATTTTTCAATATTATTCAATATATTTATATTCAATATATTATACGTGACTTCATTATTATATTATACACCTATATTATCATTATCAGTTATTTCTTCTATAATCATTCTTTCATCTTTAAGTCATGGAGAAAAACCGAAGCCATTGCAATAGCGTATTTTCTAAAAAGATAATTCGCTAAAATGACGCGTAAGAAGTAAATAACACAAAAAGAAATGACAATTGTCAAAGTCAGACCAATACAAGCATCAGTGACTGTGGCGCCATTTTCTCTTAAGCGCCATTTTCTCTTAAAAATCAGCGTGACGCAGTTTCTCGACCAACATCCCACCCCAAAGTGTCTAACGGGCGCAAAGAAGTATAACTTCAAAAAAATTACTTTATAAAACAGTGGATTCCCTCATTGATAGAGATTAATCTCAGAGTCGCGCGCTCCACAAATTACCTCTCGTGAGAAAGGATTTCATTTCTCGGTCACTGAGTAAAAATCTCCATACTAAAATGGGTGTTAGGCGCACAGAACGAATGAAGACGGTACTTACAATTTTCGTGAACATTTATTTCACAGAAGTTATTACAAAAGGAAACTTAACTACAATTTGACATCTCAACAGAGACGAGAAGTTTGGAAGGGAATATGGATATCTAAGTGGACCTGTCATTGGCTGGGTTAAGTGGCCACTTGATGTATTACAACATTCCCCATTTCACCCAGTATTTGATATCCATATCTGCCAGTAAAATGGCGCGACGCTTCACATGTGAACTCTCTGCCATCCATTGAGAAAATAGCTAAGCATTTTAGCAGAAACCTTTATGATTGCAAGTGAGATTCTTACCGAATTATATCACCTGCTTGGAAACGCCTGAAGATGAATCTTCAATTTGTTATGCTTATAACTTTTACCAGCTAATTTTTATTAACAATATTTTGAGTGTGTCCAAATACTTGTAGACAAAAAATGGATTTCACCCATTACGGGCTAATAATGGAAACTTAACTACTTAAAATAAGATTAAAAACTATGCCTGAAATGTAGATATGGATTATGTAGATAAAATGAATTTAAATTGAAACGCAATTTGGCGGTAAGTTATTTGTGCAAAATTTACGTGTACTTGATGTTAGAAGACAGAGGAGAGAAACATTCTTGATGTTAGAAGACAGAGGAGAGAAACATTCTTGATGTTAGAAGACAGAGGAGAGAAAACATTCTTGATGTTAGAAGACAGAGGAGAGAAACATTCTTGATGTTAGAAGACAGAGGAGAAACATTCTTGATGTTAGAAGACTTGAGAAACATTCTTGATGTTAGAAGACAGAGGAGAGAAACATTCTTGATTTTAGAAGACAAAGAGAGAAACATTCTTGATGTTAGAAGACAGAGGAGAGAAACATTCTTGATGTTAGAAAGGAGAGAAACATTCTTGATGTTAGAAGACTGAGGAGAGAAACATTCTTGATGTTAGAAGACAGAGGAGAGAAACATTCTTGATGTTAGAAGACTGAGGAGAGAAACATTCTTGATGTTAGAAGACAGAGGAGAGAAACATTCTTGATGTTAGAAGACAGAGGAGAGAAACATTCTTGATGTTAGAAAGACAGAGGAGAGAAACATTCTTGATGTTAGAAGACAGAGGAGAGAAAACAATCTTGATGCTAGAGACAGAGGAGAGAAACATTCTTGATGTTAGAAGACAGAGGAGAGAAACATTCTTGATGTTAGAAGACAAAGACGAGAAACATTCTTGATGTTAGAAGACAAAGACAAGAAACATTCTTGATGTAAGAAGACAGAGGAGAGAAACATTCTTGATGTTAGAAGACAAAGACAAGAAACATTCTTGATGTTAGAAGACAGAGGAGAGAAACATTCTTGATGTTAGAAGACAGAGGAGAGAAACATTCTTGATGTTAGAAGACAAAGACGAGAAACATTCTTGATGTTAGAAGACAGAGGAGAGAAACATTCTTGATGTTAGAAGACAGAGGCGAGTGGCGTTTTATTCTCTCTTGCTTCCCTTTGGCATTTACACATTAATTTAATCTAGTTAGTTATGAAACGTTTAACATAGTAATTCGTCAATGCAATATTAGATATTTGTTAACATTACCTTAAGGATGGCATTGCCGGCTCCACCACCATTAGTAGCACCAGAATCCTGAAAACACAATTACAAAATGGCAATAAAATAATTCACCTTAATAATAATTCGGAAAAAACTGTTTTTACTGAGGTACATGTGAACAGATAGAAAGGTGAAAATTTACGTGGTGACCCACCCCTAGTTACACCAGAATCCTGGAAGCACAAATTCACAATAATATTAAAATATTAATAGTTGGCTAATTTATTAAGTGCCGCTTTTGTGAGAGATCATCAGAGATCATCAAGGGCGAATGCTGTTCTCGGGACTTGCTAAATGCCACAATGGACTTGAATACAGAATTTTTCCAGAGCAGAATAATAAAATCAAATCTTCGGTGCAACTTTTTTTTAAATCATCTACGTCACCGAACGCATTTTCTGCAAAACTTATATCATTTAAAATATTAATTCAAGAGAAAAAAATATTATAAGATCAAAATTCACTAGAAGGTCTCCATACAAATTTTCTAAAAATATACACTTCCTAGGGTTAATTTCATAACACTAATTATTACCGAATTCCACCGTCTAAACACTCCAGCAGTTAGGCCAATACACGAAACGTGCGACGTAGATGTCTATTGATGACGTAGATGCCTATTGATGACGTAGTGAGTGACTTAGTGGGTAACTAGATACTTCAGACACGGTAGCATTTTTCAAGTATGGAATATCACTTCTCTGAAATTCTTGGGTCTCATTTTTATTTTATTTTATTTTGTTACGGAACAATAACATACAAAAATATACTAAAATTAATATAATACAAATAATATATGAAAATATACCTAGGTAGACCAATTGCCCTTTAAAATTGTTCACATCGTGCTTAATCGAATGACCAAAACATAATGTTGATGAAAATGTGACATACACACAATGCTTAAGTAAATATAACACACATATAAAAGCAAAAATGATGACAAATATCTGGCGGACAACCTTCTCTTGAACCCACCTACGGAGCTTCCGCATCTGTACCTTCAGTGCTGTCCCTGTGTATTACATTGTACTCTCTGTAGTGCAGGCTCCAATGGTATGTTCGTTTGATAAATTAGAGGACCGCATTCTGACTTCTGATATATGTTGTAGTGGTCTCAGGCTTCAATATTCCGGATGTTGCCACTTAAAATTGTGGTGCATTTTCCCCCACCACCCCACCCCCCCTTCCTTAGGTATTCTTTGAAAGAGTATTAGTTTTGATAACATTACTTCATTAAAAATAAGTGTTTATGTTTTATTATATAAGGTATATTAATGAAACACAAGTAGGTATAGGTATTTAACATATATTCATTGTGAATTAACTTTAAAAAATTATATAATAGAAAATATTACTTAAAAAATCAACATAACTGTTTAAAAAATTTTACAGCCTTTGATTAAGCATTTACCCAATGCAATACAATTTCATTATTGATTTTTTGCAACTAACATGACATTGTGCGACAGTTTGAATGACAATTTACCATGGCTTTTATTAAGGAATTTGGTAGAGATTTGTTTGTCATGTGTTAGGATAACAAGTAACCTTCTGGTAGATCAGGCGCTAAACTTGAATGGAATTCAATGTTTCTTCATTATTGGTTCAGAAGACCATTTCCAT
>JAGVSP010001931.1:0-41985 GCA_022494985.1 Micrasema minimum
TTAATGTTCCAATATTATGATGGTTCTTAAAGTGCATTTAAAAAAATTACCATCGGATTTTCGTTAAATGATTTTTTAAAACTGGACTATTACTGATCGTAAACAAAATAACATAATGCAAGTAGCACAGATTTATGAAGTAGCTCACCACAGCTGAAACTGATTTAAGTAGCAGGTAGTAGGCGCAACTGTCCACATTTATGTAGTAATGCCCACTTTATATGAGACAGTTTCTTGTTCAGAAAACTACACAGTTTCTTGTTCAGAAAACTGTGCAGTCTGTCAAACTTCTGTCAAAAGACACGCTAAAATATGTGTATTTTTGAAACGCGATTGTATGTTATTATCGTATGTTTGCTCTCAGGAAATTGTATATTTAGCTAATAATGTAAATATGTTATTGTTTTTTTACGTATTTAAAAGCATACAATAAACCAATGTCTATTTTAAAACGTTTACATAAAAAACATTGACTGTTAGATTTATACGGGACCGTTTTCAGACTGCACAGAAAACTGTGTAGTAAACTGCGCCATAAAGTGGGCTTAAGATTTGGTCCACGAAACTAGCAGCGTTATTCGAGCGATTATTCCAAAATCTGTTGCACTATGTCTACACAAATATTTTTGCTTTGAGCAACATGACACATCAATTAAACTCACCTAGGATATTTTATAGGGGACTTTACTTTTTACAACGATAACATTAAATGTTATGTTTATAAATTTACAAATAAACAATATTAGGAACTAATAATTTCCAGTTTTTCTATAAACCACTGTAGTATAGATTTAGTGGTGTATTAAATAAACAAGAGCTTTCAAGGAATCGTTTGGCGTACGCTATGTACTAGGAAAACTTTGTTTTATTAATGATGTCTGCTAACGATTCTGTGAAAACTATTTAGGTTTTCTCTATAGCAGCACATGTGAAAATCGTTGGCAGAAGGAGAAATAATTGTTACAGATAATACAATGTATAAAACTTAATTGAGTCAAGAGTGTAGTAAAAAATGTGTGTGTTTTTTTGTTTAAAGGTTTTACATAATATATTGCACAAAATCTTATCGAAAATGGAATATGATGAACGAAATTTTGATAGAGGAATAAATTTCTCTAGATATTAAAAAAAAAACAACAGTTCGTAAAGAATACTTTGATTTTTTAAAATTTTGATTAAGAGGGGTACATGAGGAGTATTACTAAATATAAAAAAGAAAACTTTGGAGTTGGACCTATGGCTTGGACCAAGTGAGTTTTACTTGCGATTATGGATTAGTCATGAAAAAAGAATTATTGAATCATTAAGACAATGCCGTTTGTTTAAAGTTGGAGTTTCATTTGTCTGCTTTGCACAATTAGCGCGGCATTTGTCGAGATATTTCGGAGAGTTGTCATGGGTCATGTCATGGATCAGCGTGTGGAAGCACGTACGCATACAAACAATCATATCCACTGTAAAGTAAAGGGGCGCAAGTGACAACGCAACTTTCAGGAAACCAAAAAGATGAAAGTCTTCAATATGTAAATCAATCAGAAGAATTTTGAATTTTTTATTTTTATTTTTATTACACATAAGTAAGAATTTAGTTCGTTGTCTATTTTTTAACTTGATTTTTATATAATTTTATTCCAATTCTAACCGATTTTCTTATTTATACATATAAACATTAAAATACCTTAGAATTACAATTAACTGCATTTGCAAGGCGAAAGTTCTTATAAACAAGTTTGCAATAATCTCAAAGCGATTTAAACCTTAGATGTATTTTATCTAAGGTATTATTTACTCTTATGTTCATTTAAATATTACATAAATGAACATATAAAGAAATAATTATGCTAAGTTCACTATTTATTACTACTTTTCCTACTTCTTTATCTTATTTGTACCTCATGGTGCATAGGGCACTGCATTGGTACACCAAGTCACCAAGTGTAGTGCATCTTGATCCTTTGCTACATGAAGGCAACATGATCAGACTAACGCTTTGACAGTCAAAGGTATCACATAATATGAAACAATTATTACAATATCTTCAAAATTTTCAAAATTTCGCTTTCACCTTATGTGAATACTACATACATCCCGAGACGTCCAGTCATCTTCCAAGTTCCACAAAGTCTTGAAATGAAATGAGATCGGATTCCTCAGAGATGACTATTCCGTCTCCGCCCTGACCATGTGCACTGTAGACTCTTTGGGACTTTAGTCTTTAGTCATTATAGACGCAGCGTCTCGACTTTGCATATTCATAGTCTTCCGCCTTAGGAGGGTTTTATTTTAGTCCTGGGTTTATTAACGCCTGTCGCTGGTGTAAGAAATAATAGTCGTTTTTCACCGGAAAAGCAAAGAAAACATCAGACAGCTCATGTATTCCTAATATACTTTAGTATGTTGAGTTTTCAGAAATGTCTTTGAATAACATTCACAACAATGTGGGTTTTATTTGGGAAATGTACCTATTTGTACCGCCTTCTTAAAGATACCTTCTAAAAAATGAAAAAAGGTTTTTGTATGAGGAGGATTACTGAAGAATTTTATTTTCAAATTCGCACAAATTAATTATTATTGTGTTTTTTTTCTAGAAAGTTAAATAATTTACTGAAAAAGTACCTAGTTTGTAAAAACTCTAGCTCGTAACTAAATATTAATAATCATAATCAATCTAATTAGAAACATATAGAAATTAGAATATAAAAACCTCCTTAATTTTTGTTGCCCAACAGTTACAATTTTCAAATTGTTTCAAAATCTTTAAAAAACAGCATTTTTTGCATTTTTTGTGTAAAAAAATAATTTAAAATGCATTTTAAGGAATAAATGTGTAAAAAAAATGGTAATGATAAAATATCGTAGTTATCCAATTTTATACCCTTTGTGGAGCATACGGATTCTACAAATTGCCTCCAAAGGGTGATAATTCGTTACAATTTTTCAGAATCATAATATTAAACAACTGCAGGATTAAAACACTTTTGCTTTTTTAAAATTTGCTTCGTACATATTATTTAGTCCCTGTATAAAACTTTGTTAATGAACGATTCAACATGTAAGAGATTAACTCATTAAATAAAAACTAAATTAAAGTTCCTACATAAACAAATTCTTAATGATATTCTTATGATCAGCAAATTCGTTTCTCGGATTTGTAAAATGAATATTCTAAATTTGGGTTTACCCTGATGATGATTAGATAAAGCGTATTGTAGGAGCCATGATGTCTACTCAATTATTGAAGATGAAAATATAATGACAACTATCCATCCCAAACACTTAAATCTTTTCCAACTTCATACTCATGATGACGTCAGTAATTTACAATAACGTTTTGTGATGATAATATTATTTTGAGGTTCAATCTTAGAAACCCATCGGAATCCCAGTTAGGTATCTTTTTTAATCTCTTGCGGTTGTAAAATCCCATTTTTTACATGTCCAATCAGAGAGTACTTTAAGTTTGTATAAAAAAGGTTTTAATCCTTAAATTAGACTTTCCTCAAGGAGGTGTGTCATCAGACAAGCGGGGCATTTTTTCTGTGACTGACGTACGACATACGTCACCTGACGTCACCAAGATCCTAACAGACGGTGATTCTGAGGAAAGATTTGTCACGGAATCCAAACATCACGTGACGCCCCTAATATAGCAACACGCCGTAGTCTAACCGCAATTTTCTCAAGAAAAAAAGCCACGGAAAGTATATTTGGAAACGGCGGTGACTCTAATGTGAGATTCTTAAGATTGCACCCTAGGATTTTTACTTAGAACTGGTACTAAACTACTTCATCATCACACCATATCCGCTCCCTATGTGGAGCATATGGAATCCACAAACTGCCTCCAGGCCAAGCGATCGGCCGCCAGCTCCCGTGCATCCTCTCAAGTCAAGTCCACGTCCCGCAGCTCTGACGCAAACTGCCGACGAATTGTCAACAGCGGACGACCAGGACGCCGAGAACCTGATGCCTTGTAAGATAGGCAAGCATGGTTAAGGCTCTCTGGAGGCATACGTAGTATATGGCAGCTGATCAGTCTAACGCTTCACCGCCAGTCCGAGGTATCAAGGGCTGTTATTATTGATCTAACTGATTTTTTTTCAGTTTTCATTTAAATAGAGGTTTCTACATGAAAATCGTAATAGTTCGTACTATTCTCCTCTTTTTTTTCGGCCATCTTTATTCCAATGTTGGGGTTAGCCCCCTCCTTTTTGCCTCCCCTCGCCACCCCCCGCACCCTTAAATATGTCATCATGCTCCTACCCCTAGTCCAGCGACGTTCCTTCAAACGATTTTTTTCCCTCATCATTCTGGGTCGCACTTTTACCGTTCAGTTAAATATCTAAAGAGTGGATTTGGAAATTAAATTGGAAAAATAATCGACTTTAGCTATACCGAAAATGCTGCGGTTTGTAGTATGTAGATTAGAGTCAGGAACCTAAAACCCTCAGGTAAAATATGCATCATGAAATATTTACAACTTAAAACATAAATAGTTAAAAAAATAATAATTTGCACGAACATCCGTCCAAAAGGGTTCTTTACTTAAGGATTGTGAGGTGTTTCATAGCAATGGAATTTGGAGTTCTTAAAACTACTGTATTGGCTTTAAAAGGAATTTTAAATAATCTTCACTTTCTAATATCATTAAAATCTAAAAGATACATTCAGTACATTTTTATTATAAGTTATTTATTTTAGCCAGGAGCAGTTTTGGACTAAATTTATTAACATAGAATATTGAGATAACCAAATGACTCAGAGATAGTCGATGATTTTCAAAAAATTATGAGTCATAAGTTCATAAGTCATAGCCAAATTTTGTTTAGACATTAGTCGTATGTAACAACAAATAATTTGGTTAAGTGGGTAATAAATACCTACTTAATAAGCGAGATATATATATAATGCATAACTCTCATTAGTTTACTATTCAATTATCCAATTATTCGATTAGTCAAAGGTGGTAAATATTGGTTAAAATTGAAAAATACCAATAGGAACGAATAGCTTACAAAAATGACATATTCGGTATAATTTTAACTTATGCCCAGATCCCCCTGGCTTTGTCGGGACAAGTCATCGAAAGGGTCGAGAGCTTCAAATACCTGGGAGCGTACATGACAGAAAACGGCAGAGTTCAGAAAGAACTGGGAGTGCGGCTTGGAGTAGCGGGCGCCGCATTCAACAGTATGAAAGCGGTCTGGAGATCGGATATTTACTCGGTTGAAACAAAATGCCGCCCTTTATAACTCCTGCATCACACGTGTTCTTCTCTATGGCTGCGATCGTGGCACCTAACTAGGGCCCAAGACAGCAGACTTCTGAGTTTTGAGAATAGTTGTCTTAGAAGAATTTTAGGTGTGCGGTGGTTTGACTTTGTAAGGAACACAGAGGTGAGGCTTGTCTTGGGAGGATGCACGGGACCTGGCGGCCGATCGCTTGGCCTGGAGGCAGTTTGTGGATTCCATATTCTCCACATAGAAAGCGGATATGGTAAAGATGTATCTTCTGCTTCGATGTCTCAATCCTGGAGATTGGTCTGCAGCAAGGCTCTGCATCGTAATTTCCACTGCGCTCTGTCCTC
This sequence comes from Micrasema minimum, assembly GCA_022494985.1. Lineage (NCBI taxonomy): Eukaryota > Metazoa > Arthropoda > Insecta > Trichoptera > Brachycentridae > Micrasema > Micrasema minimum. The sequence continues at coordinate 5,588 of JAGVSP010001931.1, forward strand.
CGCAGCCCTCTTCAGCTCAGTATATGAGGCGCAGTTCATATCCTCACACACTTGCTCCAGATGCTCTCGTCTGGGGCGCCCTATGCAATTTGTCCCACTGGGGTGCCCTATAGAATTTGTCCTCACAGCCAATCCCTTCTATAATGTCATGCAGGAGACCCTCTTGTCGCATAATGTGACCGATCCATTGTACTAGCCTCTCTCTGATGGTTTTAATAAGGTGCCTTCCTCCTTCGATTCTTCTGAGAACCTCGTCATTTGTGATGCGGTCTCTCCACGTGATCCCTAACATTCTTCTGTAGCACCACATCTCAAAGGCCTCAGTCTTTTACGATCTCTTTCGGTTAGGCATCATGTCTCACACCCCATACATATCTTTTGGCAAGATGCTTAAGATGTTATTAGATTCGAAAATCTTTTGTTAAACGATAGCCGCTTACCATATATGAGAATAAAAAAATATATTAGGGTACCAATTGTTATTAAAATAAAAAAAGGTATATTAAAAATTATATGGATTCCATACCTGAAAAATGTCCTGCATTATTATATTATGCATATTTCAAAACATTGAAAGTGGACGATAGCGTATGAAACATTTTAAAGTTGATATTTTTTGCTATCAAAAAATCAACGCGAATACATATTTTTAATCATTATTGACATCTCAATAGATATAGAGAGGGTCAGGAAACGAAAATGGATTATCTTAACGATTACTTTTTTCTTGACAAACGCATATTTCTATTCAGCCCCTATAAAAATATAATTAATACAATTTTATTGTACATAGTTTAAAAATGCACTATCACGCTATTGGTTGCGCATTTATGAAAGGTATTTTTAATTCTATCGGAAAGGCATTCTGGCGGTGAAGGTGGGGAAATATTTGCAGGAAATATTAAAGGGTAGAATTTGGTATTGAATATTTCAGTTGTGAATTCTCAGAATACCATTGCCGTCAATATGCAAGAAATTCTCATCGAAACGTCATGAAATTTCCCCCCCTTTGTCATTTTAGCTTACGAGAACACACTGAGAAAAGATATGTAAACAAGTTAAATATAAATATGGAATTTAAAATAATGCATTCAAAAAACCCTTTGAAAGGGATTATGCGAATTATAAATAAATACGTCGACTACGATTGTTACTTATAAACTGATGAACTATTTAATTACTAAGAAATTGAAAAAAAAATTGAATATATTATGTCAGTGATACTTTGCATAACTCATTTACTACCTTTATGAATTATATGAGGATATTTTTTGATACTAAAAACATTTTTTTTTCTTATTAGCTTTACAAGCGCCTAATTACGCTGATCATTCTACCTTCATGTAATAAAATTATCAAGATACACTGCCCTTGGTGTACTAATGCAGTGCCCCATGCGCCATTGGGTGCAGATAAGGGAAAGTAGTAGTAGTTTATTACGATGTCCTGAAATTTGCATTTACAGATGTTTCCAGATAGATATTAATAAACCAAAGAAATCGTGTCAACGCCGAATTTGCTTGAATTAAATATTTGGAATTTCTTATAATTTATTGATACCTATAATTTTTTTATTGGGCGCGCGGTAGCAAGAGAGTGATCGCTTGGCTTGTTTGTGGAATCTATATACACCACATAGAGAGCGGATATAATATAATGATGATGAATTATTTTCAATTATTTGTTTTTTTGTAATGCGTCAAAATAATCGGGGTAATTCCTGGGCCGAAGATAAAAAATATGGCCTATCCATACCTACGTAAGGAATATCCGTTTTTTCCTTCAACAATAGTTTTCCTGCGATCGTGCCGTATACGCGCTGTATGATTCAATAAAGAAATCAATGACTCAATCGTAATATGGGAATATTACAATAATTAACGGATAATGACGTCACCCCGTAAGTATATAATAATACGGAAAGAAAACTCAAACATTCATTATTATAAAATAATTATTTAAGTGAGTAGTATGTATAATATATTATTCATAAAATTACGTATATGATAGAATGTTTAGTTTATGATGTCATATAACCAGATGAAATTAACATTGAATGTTCGAAGAGCATTAGTTCAAATTTATCAAAAAAGTTTAAATTATAATAGGTATATTACAACATTTTGAGTGTGTTCAAATACTTGCACACAAATCTGGTATTTTCCAATGACGGGATTAGGTGTATTGATTGATTTTTATATCTCTACAGAGATGAAGTGGATTTTTTTCAAATTCGGGAATATGGATATTCAAGTGTTTACAAGGCTTATGATATAATATTTAATTTTAATTGGAATGCGTTTAATATTGCGGCTGAATTTTTAACATTTTAACGAAAAACGGATCGTTGGGAAATGTAACCCCTCACTTTCCCAATTTCGCCAATTTATTTACCTGCGTTTTATAAAACGGGAAATCTATTTTTTACGAAATCTAACTTAAAATGGCATAAACCTTGACTAACGGATGTTTATAAAACCGGCCCTAAAAATCTATTAAATAAAAGTTACAAATCACTCACGATTGTCAAACAAAAATAAAGATTAATAGCTGGCGTCAATCATCCAATTACTGATCAATATATGCCCAACAAACAGTCATCATTGACTATCAACAATCGTGCGAAAACAAATTCATAAAGATTAAACGTAATAATTATTTATTAGGTATGTTCACTTTTGATTTCTGATCTGTTGTGAGTTGTGAATGTATTTATGTAGTGACTCAGTTGCAGAATATTTTTATTCTATTTACAAAACTACTATAATATCTACTACTACTAATTTCCCTTATCTGCACCCAATGATGCATAGGGCACTGCATTGGTACACCAATAATAGTGTATCTTGATCATTTTATTACATGAAGGTAGGATGATCAGACTTACGCTTTAGTACCAGTCCAAGGGATCACATATGAAATATTAATTATAAAATCACATGTAAATAAATTTTTCATGTTAACCTCCTACAGGAATCGAACCGAATATGGTGATTGCTAATTTAATTAATTCATTAAATATATTAAACATGCTTTTTAGTAAAACGTGACTCTCTCAGTAGCGACCCATGATAATAAGCTGGACCCGACTCACTAGAAAAGTCCGTGTCGATTCAGGGCATCCATACAACTACCTATGATTTTTTTATTCAGTTTTCAAGATTTACAACAAATTTCTTTTTTAAATTAATTGGTTCTATATTAGTAACAGAATATGCTACCTTTTATTGTTTTTTTACCCTTAAAACCAAAAATGTCACTGCAAGGCTCTCATATTCTGTATGATTCAACAAGACTATTATTCATCCCTAACTGAAGCATTTCCGGTTTTATTCAATCGAGTTGTATAAAAAAAACAAATTTGTACGTTTGAAATCAAGTAAGCTTTTGAAAAAGTTTTATAAAGATTTTGGCTTATAATTAGATTATAAAGATTAGGCGGTTCAAACATAGTCATCGGTACGGATTTCTACAGTATAGGTATTAAAGATACAAAGCCCGACTGCGACACGGTACAAACTCTCATAGATTCTCATACATCAGCCCAGAAACTCCAGCCTAATAGAAGATATTCGCAGAAGATGAACACTGCAATTTGTTCCGAAACGTCAGTAACACAATATCCCAAAAACACGGCATAATAACCCAGAAAAGCGTTATCTGTATTAACATGGTCTCAATTCGATTTGTACGTATGTATAAAAATACGGGACGTGGACCTGACTCGGGAGGATGCGCAGGAACTGGCGGCCGATCGCTTGGCTTGCAGGCAGTTTGTGAAATCCATATGCTCCACATAGGGAGCGGATATGGTATGATGATGATGATGATAAAAATACGGTTAAAAATAATTGCTACAATGACGACCAAATAACTCAAAATTTTAGAAAAATAATCATCGCCAGAATAATAAATAATTCTCCATGGATATTGGGATGATATTGTCCATACAACTATTCAATCCGTATCATCCCCTTATCACTTTTCTTCGTAAATTATTAAGCTTGAATATGAGAAATAAGGAAAAAAACTATAATAACTTGGTCATATGGTCATTAGTCATAATATTTCATATATCATTCGCCACCGGAAGTAGGTTCAAAAACTCTAAGCAAATTTGTCCGTTTCGGAAATTGCCATGCCATGATAAACACATTGAGTATTTTTTTTCCACGAAGCTTGATGAGTCCCACCACAATCATATCTTATGAATGTCCTTTTTATGGAAGAATAAATCAATACACTATTCATTATTTCCAAATTATTTAATGGGAAAATCTTAGATTACGTAACCATAAGATATTGAATGATAAAAATTATTCATAAAATCTTAAAACATTGGACATTGGTTTGTACTTTTTGCCTTCTAGTTAAAATTGAGTACAAATATCTACCATTAACAATAGGGAAAAATTTTTTTTCAAAATTTTAGTTTAAGGATAAAGTGTTTTTTCTCTTATAACCAATAAATCAATTGTGTAGGTACATACTTTACTAAATTATTTTTTTTTATATTAGGTACCTAATGTGCAATATAATGATGCATTCTGCACAAATATATAGGTACAAAGATGTTATTATTTGTTGAAATCAAGCTTCTTTTTATAGAAAAATAATTTATTTATTTACTCAACTATTCTTTGTGGTATATTTTGAGTTTTATAAAGGTCAATGATCGTACTAGGCTCTGGAACATCCTTAAATCCCGTTACTCCTTCTGGGACTTCAAGGAAAATACTTTTGTAATAAAAATAGGATCTCCTTAATTCTTAGAAGGACCATCGTCATTGGACTGTCCGAGTCATGTAGGTACAGGATCCTAATAATAATAATAATACATATTGCTATAATCCCTCTCAGTTTCTTAGCTTAGTTTACTTACCAAAAGTAACAATATAGTAAAAAATTTGCGATTAATAATCGTACAGTTCGATAATTATTACATATGCTGAACCTTTGGTTATTTTTTATTAGAAAAGTAGGAATTTCTTGTAAATTTTTATATATAAATAAATAAATATTCGGTAAGTTATTATTAATTAATTTAGAAGCGTTTTAAAGCATTACCTGCTGCTGATCATCCTTGTAATAAAACGATTATGAGACACTGCACTTGATGTACCAATGCAGTGCCCTATGCACCATTGGGTGCGGATAAGGGAATGTAGTAGTAGTACTACTACGTATCGATTATTCAATGCTATGTATTAGTAAGTAGGTAATGCTCTTATTATGAACTTTATTACTTTTTATATTGCATAATGTATGTACTTTTGTTGCTTAACACATTATCATGTGAATATTTATGCATTAGCAAACAATTTATTCAATTTTTTGACTGGGTGTCACGTCCAATAATTTATACCTTCTCCCCTTCCCGTATCTATGTTCAATCTTTAAAGAGAAGTAATAGGAATTCATTGACATGAAAAGGTTGAGAAAAAGATGTTTAACTTTGCTGCAAACTAATTCCCAGGATTGAGATAACGAAGAAGAAGGCGTTGATAAGGAATCGAGCTTTTTTGCTATTATCGGTACATAAAGTTTACCAATAAATATATATTAAGTAGGTATAAGATAAAGGAATTAAAATTTGTATCAGACCAGAGCGGAGTTCACATACTATCTACATATATGAGACTAAATGATTTGTGACTAACGAATTCTATAAAAATTGATAAACTTTGACTTATCCGTCATAATACGTATTATTTCTAGTTTATATGAATGGTTACAAGGCGTACGTAAAATGATAACGTAGCAATATTTTTTTGTTTGTATTTATGGATATTAATAGGTATACCTAAGGCTCTGAGGACTAAAAACAAAAACCCATGGAATCTACGTCATATTTGGAGTCGATTTTTTTTTTTATGACCCATAGTTTTCGATAGAGTTGATTTTTTTCGATATATTTTTTTGCAAATTGTTATCAAATTAATGTATTTAGTCAAACTAATAGCATTCATAAATCAAACGAAAACCGATTTCAATAAGAATTTGTGCAGTTTTCGGGTTGTACTACGAGTAGGTACTAATGAAAGCTTTTATGAGAAAAAAAATAATATTTTCAAGCTTAGATTAAAAAGTCAAATTACACATTCGACTCCAAATATGATGTAGATTCACCAGTTTTCGGGTTGTACTACGAGTTTTGTTACTCCATGTATAGTTACAAAAATGTAGATACAGTAAAATTATAGCTTACTATTTTTCAATAAAAAACTTTGAAATGTTACTTGCTTTTAGTGTATAAATTAATAGAATATGCACTACCTTATATGGGTTTCGGGAGTACTGGAGTTTCTCTCGTCGAGAATATATGAAATTATGAAATCCTTTCTAGAAAAAGTATTGAAATGTTTCAAGCTCCGCTCCCCAGGCGTTCGGAGCGTTGTGTTATCTAAGGCGGGGTTGTTTTTTTTTTACTCGCTGATAGCAGATACCTGAAGGCTTCGATATCTGGTTTTAGGATAACTCTGACTCATGCTACTAACTCCAATATTCGGGTGACCTCAGAGTTAGGATAACGACCCAGAGATACCGTCACCACCCGCCATTTTGACTGAAATGCTGATCTGATGAGATCCATAGTCGAATAAAATGGCGATACATCATTACCATAAGCCAATACAACATTTTTACATTTGAAACATACCTAAGTCGCTACTGAATTTCAATTATGTTTTGCTCAATAAGATGCAAATCATTTGGTCACCAATGTGGATGAAGCTACACGTTCTCGGAACGAATAATGTTTTATTTATTTATTTAAAAAATAGGTAGATAAGTCACTTTTGTAAAAATTCACGTTTTTTCAGTACAGAAATGGATCATTGGCGTTACGCTTGTGTTTTAAAAAATGGTTTTACTTTTGGAAATAAAGCGGATTATTAGTATAATACAATTTGACATTTTAGCAGAGACGAGAAGTTTGGAAGGGAATATGGATATCTAGGCGTTTACAGGGCTTATGACCTGTCATTGGCTGGGTTAAGTGGCCACTTGACGTATTACAACATTCCCCATTTCACCTAGTTTCAGTAATTCCTAGTAGGATTATTAATATTTCATATGATTATTCTGATTATTACCTTGGACTGATTCTGAAGCGTAAGACTGATCATCTTACCTTCATGTAATAAAATAGATACACTGAACTTGGTGACTTGGTTACTAGAACCTTATGCATGGTGTTTAACCACTAGACGATAAGTCACTCATTACTCATTAAAATAGAACCTTCTTTGGGATTTTCATATTAGTGTTTTTGTGTCGCAGAAATGTTTTTCCTCAATATCTGTGAATCTCAGATTCATTGTAAACGTTTTGAGTCATCTTTGAGTTAATATGATTCAATATCTTTTAAGGGTAATCTTTTTTAGTGCTGGATAAATTCATCGGATTAAAATGTGACACACCTATCAATATATTATACCACAAGTAAAAAGGCGTGTGAAAAAGTTGATACAATAAATTTTCTATCCGTAGTACAACCACAGAACAAGTGTGGAAGTTGTATATTTTTTTCTGATAAAACCTGTTTCACACGCTAAATTTTAATCGATGAATTATTATTACCGATATATGCATTATTGATTATTTATATATTTTTTACAATGTATCACACCGTTTACATTTAAAAAGTTTTAGGATAATATAATTATACTGCTGTGTACCTACGCGTTGGTTGGTAGGTACTCGGTAGGTAGGTAGTAGGTACCTACTTTCTCAAAAGAACCTTAGCTTGTGGACAGTGGACCTGAATCCTGTATTGTTCTGTTGTCACATTCCGTTTTATAAAAAAACTAAAATGCTTTTGTTAAATTTATTTTTATTTTGTATTTTACGTTTGTAACACTTCTCCTACTACTATGTTCACTTATCCGCACCTAATGGTGCATAGGGCATTGCACGACTGCAGTGTGTCCAAAGCCACTAACCATTATTACTTATCTCCCATTTTATTAAATTCAAATAAAAACAATTTTCAAATTTGCTCTTTCAACTTCAAAGATAATTTCTTATTACCGGAAATATCTCTTTGGTCCTATTTCAAATGACAACCTCGATATGGGAGATTGTCTATTTTAGAGGTTGAAAACCTTAACGAATTGTATCTACAGAAATAAACCCTTGTAGAAAATTGAATAATCACTAGATTTTTCTAATCGTATTTCTAGTTCATAAACGCGGCAGATTTTTATAAGTTTCGATTACAGTGTATTAAAGAAGAGTGATATTAAACGTGAGTTACAAAAGTAAGAAAAACTACTGAATTTGCTTCAGGTATCTTTGACTTTAGACTGACCGTCAACATAGTTGCGATTACTAATTATTGTAACAGATGATTAGTGACTAAACTTGTCATTATTTAACTGTCGACTAAAGGAAATGTTAGCAGATTTACATCGATGACCGAAGGTTGTGATTAATCAGATTACACAGGACTTAATGTGTCACTGAAAATATTACACATGAATGTGTAATATTTAAAGGACTGCACGCAATAGGACTGGTATGCACGATCATTACTTTCTGTATGACGCTAATGTATGTAGAAATCTTACTTATTATTTTGCCTTGACGGTGACATAGAAGAAAAAAATCTACTACGTTTATGTAGTCAAACTACGACTCGCTTTTTTTAAATCAATATGAACATTGAGTACAAGCATTGCTTAAAATTGGGGGTTATTTTAATTGTTTTGAAAAAAATATATTTTAAGCTGCAATCTGACCTACGAGTAATTTTTACAATGTTTTTATAATAATTTGTAAGTATATCTACAAAATATTTTTTTTTTAAGCTGTCGTAGCTATTTTTAATCAAACGGCAAAAATAAATTTGGAATAATTTCTATAAGCTGAAATATTCAGTTCAAACCACATTTATTTAATTATATTTATAGTAAGTGAAAACACATATCTTGAGTCTAAAAAATTAAGTACTTAGTTTAAATTTCAGTTTCACTTGAGTATTATTTCATTGAAAGCTCAATGATTCATATTTTCTGTAACTTTAAAACGAAATTCTGAAACATCTCTTCGAAAAAATACTATCTAGAAATTCTCAAATGCTACAAATTTTTGGCCATCATGCGCGATGGTCCCTATCAGGGTGGTCCCGAGGAAAAACGTTCTAGAAAATTTACATTTTTTTATAAACAATATTCCCATTATAACATTATGATCTAAATGAGGGGACAAATCCGGACACAAAATTACGGATATTAAAATAAAATATTACTCATTATTTCTGTTTAAGAGCCTAAAAACATTTTGAAAAAAATTTCACAGGGTTTACTGAAATTTTAATTAAATTAATTAATTAATTTTTTAATAAATTAATTTAATTAATTTAATTAAAAATTAAATTAAATTAAAAATTGTAAAAAAAAACTAATAATAAGTAACCCGTGCCGAGAGGCTAATTTTACAATTTTTTTATTTATTAACAAACAATGGATCCATGTGTGTTTTAATTAAATGTTTTTTTTGATTTTTTTTTAAATTTTTTAAAAGAAAAAGTTTACAAAGAAATACATAAAAACACATATACATTAGAAAAGCTTATATACAAAAATCCAAAAATAATTTTTTATTGATTTACAAACAATGGATCCATGAGTGTTTTTTAATTAAATCATAATAAATTACATGGAATTTAAAATGATAATCTGTTTATCTCTACTCTACCCACCCCCACTATCCAATTCGACAGCAGCTTTTATTGAAAAACAAGTTCTTTTGCCTTTGATACTGGAAAAAGTCCTACGCATGTTGTAGAGCTTGACAGCATAATACTCATAATAAATTACATTAAAAATTACATTACAATTCAACTTACATCTTTCGTAATGGGCATGTAAGTTGAATTTATTTTGTACTTTTGGAAAAAGCCTCCTACGCGTTTGTTTACGAGTACAATTCAATTAAAGAAATAAATCAAATAAAAACATTTCTTTCATTCATCAAAGTCTGAGTTTTGAGAATAGGTGTCTTAGAAGAATTTTAGGTGTGCGGTGGTTTGACTTTGTAAGGAACACAGAGGTGAAGCAACGGACACAGCAACCCTTGGTATCTACTGTCATCGAAGGCGTTTCGGCTGGCTACGTATGCCTCCCGAGAGCCTTAACCATGCTTGCCTATTTTACAAGGCATCAGGTTCTCGGCGCCCTGGTCGTCCACTGTTGACAATTCGTCGGCAGTTTGCGTCAGAGCTGCGGGACGTGGACTTGACTTGGGAGGATGCACGGGAGCTGGCAGCCGAGCTTGGCCTGGAGGCAGTTTGTGGATTCCATATGCTCCACATAGGGAGCGGATATGGTATGATGATGATGATGATAAAGATTAAAGATTACATTTTGGCTAACAATATTTACAGTAGCATCAAAGAATGATGCCACTAGATATTTTTCAGAAAAAGAAAATACTTCAGTGGGAAATAATTCTTTTAAAAAACGGTTTTTTTTTTAAACAAATAATTTTCAATGTAATTAGTCACAAATCAAAGCTCAAAATTTTAACTTGACATTAGTCACTGTTATTAGTTGATATCCAATAATTACGATTGTTATTTCATTTGTCATAATCGATTATTTTAATTACCAACTTATTCACAGGTCGAAATCGGTTATTAAGATACGAGATATCATTCGTCACAACCATTAATTATTTGGGTTATTGATTAAATTAAAATAAATAAATAAAATCCGGAGAACTTTTGAAGAATACGTACAATGTGTAGGGTTGAATTTCTCCATTATTTAATATATAATATCTACTTAGTTTTTGTCTGTAAAGTGCAAAAATATGAAATAGCTAGGTCATATTGCCTTTAAGTCTACTGACATACATTTTAAGGGTGAAACATAATAATATCAATGTACCTACAACCTACATATTATGTATATTATAAGGATTTTATTTGTTGTAATATTAATTATATCACCGAGTAAGTCACCCTTATTTAATTTCGTACCTGGACTTGGGTTAGTGTGCCAAAATGAACCCCTGATAAGTCATATTTAATGATTCACTCATTATATACATTATCATTATTATATTTCCATAAATATTTATATCCGTAAATTAGTGTAATTAGTGGCTGTCATTGTTTGACTAACGAAGTGTGAGTATTGTCCTTTGTGTGACAGATCGTAATAGTGAAATAAAATCAGGAGAATTTTGGAAGTATTAATATTATTACCATTGTCGACAAAATTAAGAAAGGTCTTTTACGATGACGATGGTTCTGTCATGTAGAGCGAATGAATGATGAAAGAACGGCTAAAAGAATCTATGATGTGAGTAAAGTAGCTCAATCACAGATAACTATCGACGTAGTTAAAAACGTGCTAATCGCGTGCTAACGCTAACGATTTAAGCGATCACAATGACACACCGTTCAATACCGCGATCGCCGAGCCGAGCATTGACGATCTGAGCCGAGCGGAGCCGATCTACGCGAAATCGCGGCCGTACGTCAAACGTCAAATCATCGTGCTTGTCGGATTTTTTATTATGTCGACTGCTTTTCTCAATATTTGGCTTGCCGAAAACCGGCTAAATTATAATAAAGATTGAATGAATATATGTGCGAATAAGATATATCTCGGGAAATGGCTCGCGACTAGTATGCGCTCGTTTAATAATCCCGATCGATAACTTTTAACGCGTGTTCCATTGTGATCGCGAAAACGTTGAACATCCATGGGTAAGAAATCGTTATCACGTCGCTTATTACCGAGTCGCTAGTGATCTGTGATCGAGCAACTGGATGTAGAAGTCGAGGAAGGCCGGCTTGCGAAAAAAATCTAAATAATAGGCGCGTGTGCATGAGAAGATGTATGAATGTGGAGGTAGCAAGAGAAGAGTGGAGTGGCGTTCTATCCTCTCTGCCTAAATTGCGTGATGGTTAGTTTGACAATATTATAATAAAGTTGATGAAATGTGATACTCTGCCAACGTAAGCCCGTGAATTACGTCAAATAAAACAGGGGAGGGGTTTGAAAATATTGAAAATGGTTAAATTGAGTTGCCAGGTTAATACAGTGCAACATTTCATAACTATTGACAAAAAAGGCGCCAACTATGTGTATACATATTTTTTTGTAGGTAAAGTTACCAATAGGAAGGGTCAGGTTTTTGTGGATGACATTATTTCAATGTGGATGACATGGACACTGAAAATGTGATATACATATGTATAAGGGAGGAGCGGGGAGTAAAGTTTTGCATTTAAAAAAAAATAATATGCAACCCTTAAGAGGTGTAGGTACCTACTGCACATTGTGCAAGTCTAGGCTATGGTAAGTAGGTATATGGTATATGGTTTGTTTTCTAGGTTGGATATAATGTATTTATTTCAACATTATATCACAATAAATTTGATATGTATTACACAGTACCTAAACAGCTTCGGAGATAAATTTATGAATGAACTGATTGTTCATTACGTCTGGTAGGACATTTTTACTAGGAAAAGGAAGTGCTGATAATGAAATCGTTTGTAAATTGTGATAAAAAGCTACTGTGCTGAAAAGTGCAACAGGAAATAGATATTATTTAACGCATATAAAATGTAAAATAATATTTATGTAAATTAACAAACTATGTATGATAATAAACATAGTACGATAATTTAATATTATACGTTCCCAAGTCTTGAATGGCCACAAGGCCGGCATTCCTGCAGGAAGCGGACTACTGCAGGTGTCCTCCTCTCTCACATACCATTGCATGCATCCAGCTGCCGCAGATGCGAGTGAGAGAGAGAAAGAACAAATAATCATCTTCTTAACGTGAAAAAAAAACAATGAACTTCCATCCATGGCATTTGCGCACGTGAAAACAGGAGCCGTAATACGCACGGCACATCGCATCATTTTTGCGATTATACTCGTGTTAAAATTATAAGTGCAACGCATCCCCTATGGTACATACGTATAATCCTGTGTATTTTTTCTAAACGATCGTGTTTTTGTTGATTGTATTAGGTTCCCAGACCGCCACATCTCAGTTCGCAGCTGACTGTTATGTTTATCTCTCTTTTACGCAACGGTGACTCCCTTGAAGTGTAGCGCTGCGTCCCTCTCTCGCGCCGACCAATAGGACGGCCCGGCGATGACACATGCTCCACCAGCGACTCTGCGTCTGTTCACAATCGCTCCACAAATTCAGTTATTTACAACCGTTCTCGGAGCGAGTTGCCATCGCCAGTTCTTATTTAGCTGCACTGCCGTTTGCGCGCCAGTTTGCGTTTGTGTATTGACAAATCATCGTCGTGTTTACATTTGACAGTGAAAGTGGCAATCTGAGTTTACAGTTTACAATTTACAACATTACACTTTATTCTTCTTTCGCTCGTGCTAGTTTTATGTAACGTTCCTTGCGACGTTAACTGTTTTGTTCGTGAAGTGTTGTGAAAACTGCTAACATTCCGTCGATCAAGGGAGCTAGAGCTGGAAGATCGGTGGCCAGTGATTGTGCCGGTATTAATATGAGGATGAAAAGGCAGTCACCATGCTTAGTCCTGAGGTTCATGCCTCTCCAAACTGTTGGTACGTTCACAATCTTTGCATATTTCATGTTTTTGGCAAATTTTTCCGAAGAACCACCGAAGCTTAGCAATGGCAAGAAGTGGCAATAAAAAAATAGAAACTCGCGTATCCAATTTCGTTACCGTAAATTCCACTTCGCTACCAGATTCCACTCGATAGGTAGCTCATTACTACACGTTTTATAAAAAAATAGTTTTACCGTGTATACATCCTGAATCTCAATGTTTATCAATGAAACTAATGGCCTTTATTTAATCCATTATTCAAACTATATCCGTAAATAAAAAACCAATTCGATACACACCGTAACGTAAAGTTTACGTCAAACGTCTTGTTACTACGTAAGTATGTACGCGGGTGCAAGGTTAATGTAAAACGTTCTGTGACTCACTCCATGTTGAATATTAAGTCGAAAATTCCTCATTTAGCATTATTATTTATTGTTTGATACCAAAACTACTTGTTACTAGGCAGTTAACATTTTTGTAAGAACTTTGTAAGAATTTTGAACTATGCAACTGTTTGTATCCTGAAAACTGAAAGACTATCTTTTCTTCCTGAAAAATGAAAATGCGCGCTTAATACGTAATAATACGTACATCGTACAAGAATCCTACCAAAGGATTACTTTCTATTTGGTACTGTTGTAGGTTCTAGATAAATTATATTACTAATGCTTTTGTTTATCAACATTTATATTGCAAACAGTTTATACAGTGAATTTACATGCTAAAACCGCATCTTTTCTAAAAGATTTTCCTCGTAAAACTAGATAATTTACTATGTATCAAAGAAATTTACCACAAAAAAATAACACTGCGTGTTAAAATACGTTTAGAAAAATTTTACGGTAATTTTATGTACTGTATTGGGTAGTTTAATGTTCAAAGTTTTCCTATAATCCCAAAAAACCAAGTTTTTTCCTGCATTAAATGATCATTTGTATAAAAATGACTTGTATCTGCTATCGCTATTACCTCTGATATTTTTATTATACATAAAATGTTGGATGTTTACTAATAAACTTTATTATTTATAAATAATGGAGTACAAGATATATGGGATAATGATGAGTAATGATTATTGTAATTTTGTTTATGTTATGGAAATGACTCAGAATTATTGTAAATGTTTGATGTAGCGATGGAAAATATTGCCAACTGAAAATATTTCATGTGATGTTTGAGGTAAATATTATACATAGTTAGACACAGATGTTTAATAAATTATCTGGTAGCACGTGGATAATATCTGCTAAAATATATAAATAATTTAAGTTATTTTTATACTAAGAAAACATTATTAATTATACTAGTTACTATTACGCTCTACGCTGTGAAATTAAATTAAAATGAATTTTTATACGATTATTAGGTACTTTATTTAGGTAAATTTGTTCTACGCATGATTGTTTTAGGTATTTAGTTTATTTCTAACGAATTCCCTCAATTGATTGTAAATTTGAGAAACACCATGAGTTAGTCGAATACTTAAGACGTTTTTATGGGAGATGCAAAAATTTACCCGTTTTTCAGTCCATTTGTCCACTTTTTTTAGTTAAATATTAAACAAATCAAATAAGTTACGATAATGCACGTAGAAACCCAGACTAAACATTAAAAATATCAACTAGTTTGAAAACTTATTTTTTTTACTTTTAACTTTGTTGCGATGAAATATTTTTTTTTAAATCTAGACATTTAAAATATTTTTCTTAGTTCGATATAGACTCAACTAAATTTACTTTTTTCGGGAAGATTTTAAAGATTTTAAGTTAAAATAAATATGTACTTAATGTTTAATTGTTTTTAGTACTGGAGTTACATAATCATAATCTTCCTTGATGCTTGATTTCGAACAAGATTCTTGTAAGATTCTAAATTTGATGACCTTTTAAGAATTACAGATTTTTTTGAAAAAATTAAATAATTGAATTCATTAGTGTTTTACCGTATCCTTAATTATGTTTTTAATGGGTATTTGGGTTTATTGGGTTTTAAAATTTATGTTTTTTGTCCTACTCATATTGTAGTTGTTATCGCGTTTATTTGTGCAATAATATCTAAGTATTATAATTTTAATTTGTTATCAATGAATTACTTGAACATAATGTTTTGAATAAGAACTTTATATTTATCAGTTATCACTTATTAATATTTGAATAGATTTTTTTTTTTTTTTACTTAAGGTCATTTAGTAATGATGAAATTTATTTGTACCCAGATTTCAATTTTAAAAATGTTTTTATGTACCGAACGAATATTTAAGAGCACCAAAAATAAATATAAGTAATAAGTATATTAATGAAACGTTTTTTTCATTTCAAAAACTTGCACAGACAAACCAGTCGTTACCTGTTACTGTTACGAAGGCACGATGCAAATAATGAACAGATCACGTTTAAACGCATTCAGCGGCGATTCTCGATGGAAAATTCTTGATGTAGGCGCAAAACTTTGAAAAATCGTAACGTCCTTAACAAAGCACAATTTTTTATTTAGCCTACCTAGTTGAATAGCGTACTTTATATTTAAAAAATATAAAAATGACAAAATTTGTATTTTTTTTACTGTGATATTATTTTAATTTTCAGTTATTTTCAACTGCCGAAAATAATTTGTTGAATTAAAAAAAAAAAAACAGGAAACGAGTTGTGGCATAGTGGGATTCGAACCTAGAAACCCCTTTCCGGAAACCAAAACTAACCACGGGAATACACGAATAAACTTGCTTCTGGTTAATAATAATATTATATTGCTTACCTTTTCAAAAGCGTTTAAAATAATACTCTGGGGTATTTATTCTTTGCATTATAATTGTAATGCGGTTAAATGCATTTCCATAAAATCAACTTCATTTGTATAATTTAAAAAACAATATGTATGGTTAGTGGTTTAGTTAACCAGGGTTCGGTATTCACAATATTCGGACGTGTAGAGTACTATCCAGCCAGTGAGAGGATGCGAACCTGTGGAACCGGTCTGGAAGTACGTAGTCTAGTGGTACAGTGGTGCCACTTCACCACAATCCCTAGAAAGAAGACAATAAACTGATTTGTGCTAAGTAACACACTACACACTGTACAATGTAAATTAATTTGTGTTAAAAAAGTATTGAAATCTCTCATAAGTAATTGGTTGTACCTAAATATGTAATAGGTACATTTGCAGAAGTTTAGTAATTAAAAAAAATGTATTTATAAATCAATAACGCCTAAGTTCATAGGTAGGTATAGTTTTTATGTAGGTACCCAGGAGTAGTAAAAAAATATTAGGTAGAAGTAAGTAAACTTTGTTTTTTTCACTCAAATTAAAAGAGGTATGATATTTTATTGTTAAACCTACTTAAAAAGTTTATGAAATCCAAATTTTTCGTCCTTTTCGGTATCCGTTTAGTTTTAAATGAGTTTCTAAGGTGAAAATTATAGCCGTGCATACCCAAAGTTATTTGCTTAACTCACATACATATATATTATATCACATACTTAAATATTAATTTATCTTCATTTATTTTTACAACCCATGATCCGACAAGTGCGGCAGCTCATCGAAGCTTTTTTAGTAAAGTGAAAAATAAATACGATTTCAAATAGCTTTTTACGAAGCACTTAACTTATTGTATCATAAAATCTTAAACTTCAGGACCCGTATCACAACAATCGACACTTTAAATTTCTCCCGTCATAATTGATTCAAATCCTTTCGCCATTTCAGAACTCATAATACGCGTTTTTAGAGGCTTTAATTTCAATAAAAATAACAATAACTATGTTTATTTTGATTATAAACGACTAGTTTATAATAAACTTATCTTACTTTTGATTCATTGAGGAAGCATTTGATGACACGTCCATTTTATATGATTATAATATTTTTGCAGTTCTAACACGGATTCCAAACACAAACAACGCACCGAAGTAAATTTGACAAACAACAACAAACGACGCGGAGCAGAAAATCATAGAAAAAACGATGAAATTTGTGTCATTCCATAGAAATGTTAATTTTTTAGTTTTGGAACGAGATTAACCAGAGTAATTTTTAACTCGAGTAAAAACCGATGTCAAACAACCCATTCTGAACTAACTTATACTTTTACTCTTACCCACGGTTGTTTTTAACTCAAGTTAGACGTTACTCATACTTCTGATCAAACAACCCGGCCTAAGAAGTTTTTAAAGTTAATGTATAAATAATGCGTTTTATTTTCAAATAATAATATGTAGAAAATAACGCTTTGTCGGTATTCCACATCTCTATTCCTAGCGTGAGTCACCAGTCGCGACCTCGAGGCGGGATTCTCGAGGTCTTCTCTATACCACTTGTCCAGGTGCAAACTGCGAAATAGCGCTGTCACCGCGCGGACGAATGTCGATTGCCGATACTACCGATACTGCCGATTCAACCTTACCATCCATAATTCATTTTTATATTGATTGGATAATTGTACGCAATGCCGAGGTCGCGCTCGATTGAGTCACTAATCACTAATATTTGGTTTGTGTACAAACGTAAGGCGGCGATTAGCACCATGCGATGAGATTGTACGATACTTTTTTCGATTGAATTAATTTTCGCCTTATAAATGAAATTTCTAGTCAATGTGTTCGCGTTCTTAGAATTTTCTATTTCAGTTCGTTTCGTGCATTAAAAATTATTATTACGTTATAATTTTTATTACCTACGTTTATACTGATTGTTTGCTCCGTGTTTGATACATAAATACGTCAGCAGGCAAAGGAAATATCATACATTATTATTTAAATAAGCGAGCAAACTTTATTTTAATCTATAAAATCGGACATAAAAATCCAATGTAGGAAAACTAAAAACTTTATGACAAAAAATATATTACACCTTTTTAAGTCTTCAAAACCATCTTGTACAATATTGTCGCTAAAGATGGTCCTTTATTACCTTTTAAATTGTATTGTTTCAGGTGGTCACAAAGAGTTTCACAGACGTCACCGGGAGTTATGCGAAGATGCTCTTCTTCCGGGAGCATCACCACCTACAGCCACCCCCGCCTCGCCCTCATTAGAGGGACAACCCACCCTCGGCAGTCCCGTGGAGCCAGCTGGTGAGTATCAAATCATCAAACAACCAAACTGAAAGACTTCATAGACGTCATGGAGCAAATACCATTAACACACTACTTAAGTATAAATCTAGGATGGAAAGATTTTGATAATACCCTAAGTCATTTTGCATATTAAATATCAATAAATTTTATTCTGTATTTACTCGCAGTATTTGTTCTGGCACTAGGCAATGCCTTATAAAGTAGCGATCCCTTTGTTCCATGGTTTAATGAAAAAAAGCCGCTCTCTTGTACAATGAATGACTTGAAACCTGTTTCACTCGGACTGGCCAAAGAAATTCCAACAGTCATTTGGAGGATGTTTTCTTATTCGCCATTTCATCTCAATTTCCGTTCATTTATCCGAAATATGTTTACACCAGAATATTTCCATCTCCTACTTGCTGTTTTTAGTAAAATTTTGTGAATTTTTACTAAATATTTGTACTCGCAACTCGTACGCGCTGTTATTAACGATGATTCAGTAAATTAATTAGCATTTAATTACTTGAATGGAATGTAGAACAGGCGCGTGAATTCCGTGGTCAGTAGATTTCATTCAATCAAGTTGATTAGAGCATACAAACTACATGAAAATATGCTTTTTGCTCGCGCCGCACCGACATCAATAAATTTCAACAGTTAAGTGTAATTCGATACATTTTTTAAACCTGAATCATCTTTGTACTTATCTCTATGACCATTGCATTATTGCGTATCTGTATTGCAGACGTAATTTTCAGAACAGATCATGTCACATTCATCACTCATGACTTGATGTTCATTTCAATATGTCCCCTATTCGATACAATTCATTTGAGTACATTAAATTAATAATCTCTGAATCACGGTGTCATGTCATCTGATGCCTGAATAATAACACATCATGCGATTGCCTAATAAACCTTCCCGTGAACCGTTTCACGAACATCGGAAGCATGTGGAATATTTTCCCTATGCGGTCAACGGTTCGTAGAAATTTGCGGTGTCATTAGGTTTTGTAACGTTCTATTTTCCAAGTGATTTAATAGGACTCCTTATTGTTAAAAAGAACAACGTCACTCTGGATTGCTGTATTAGAACTTTAGAATTTATCTAGAAACCAGTTTTCAAGTATCAAGTATTTTGACTGTCATTTCTGAAGGATGCTTAAAATAAATTGTTGATGTGCAATCGACATTTTTTAGCAACTACGCAATCAGAGGTTTCCCAAAAGTAACATTTTCATTTCAATATTACGACTAATATTAAAAAACTCTTTGATAAAATTTATTAACAAAAAAACAGTTTTTTTACATAGTCAAACAAATTCTCAGTAATTGGAAATATAAATCAGTTGTACTGAAACTTTTACATTAATTATTAACAATAAAATAACCATTCCTTATTTGTTTCAAATATTAGGGTTAAAGATACAAACGAGATTTATTAGTAAGAAACTCTGGTTGCCTATCATATTGGCTAAGAGCAACCCATAGCGATGAATTTTAGCGAATTTTGAACATTGACATTAATTTATTGTAGAAAAAGTGCCAAGCACTGTTAAAATTCTACCAAAAGAAAGCGCTATATTCCATTTGTATTTTGCAATGAAACAAAGACAACTATAAATACATATCTTCAACTATCTAATACATTTTAATAATTCTGTTACCCTCTAACAACTTGAAATTGAGACAATTGTCTAAATCTGGACATGACGAAAGAAAGTAGCTTATTTATGAAAATTAATATCATTGGCTTTAAGTTTCGCTTCTATTGTATGCTAAAGCCCCTGATATGTATGTAATGAATTAAAAATCTTGTCCAGACATTGACAACCACCCCGCCTCCCGAGTTCTGCCCTTCCTGTACCTTGGGGTGAGTTGGCAACCCTAAGATGGACATTAATTTGACTAGACGTACTGCTTTTTGCCGTTGTGAATCGTTTTCCAAACTTATAAATATTGGGATGTGAATATGTTTCACTTTTATATACTTGCTTACATATACTTAAACATTGGTTATGGTCATCTCGGCGGGTCTTTGGCCCTCCGCCGCCGCTACCATTTTTGTCTAGGACGTTTGTTTACCGCCGGCCGGGCGGAAAATAGCGGCAGGGACTCATCTGAAGGGGCGGGGGTTCTGACTCACCACGTAACGCCGCTATTAATAAGCGGCCCCGCGCCCCACAGCGGCGCGCCTTTCCCGCCGTAAATACTTTGGTTATTCTAGGTGACTTTTGTTTTGGTACAGCGCGCATGCGTTGGTGTCTCTTTTTTCCACGGCTGATTTATTGGGTATCGATTTGGGGTTTTTAAGTCGCTTTTCACACTTGCTTTCATTTCCTAGTACAAGCTGTTAATTACGTGTGTTTGAATATTATGTTACAAAAATTGTTCGCACATAATCTGGGATCAGAATCACTGGCATAATGAATCTTGTTGGTATAGAAGGTTTAGTAAAATTTCTAAAATTATGCCATCTTTGGTCATTTGATTCAGTGACTCAAACCTGATGATCTATCTTGCACAATGAAACATTGTTATGTACAAAGTCTAAATATTTACATATAGGTACGCGGTGGCTACCGTCTTCCAGGCGTTACTTGATATTCAGTCCATGTATGCCACCAACTTGAATTCGTTGTGAAACATGAGATTTATTGGGATCTGTTATGAAAACAAAACGCTCTTTCATTCAAGATAACAGTGCGTGACGTGGCAGGTAACTGGTAACTGGTAACTGGTATATAGGTGTCCAGTAACATCTCCCCTTACTCCATCAGGTGTCCGACTTCCATTCACTATTCACAGCCTAGTTGTAAATTACAAACATCCAATACCTATTTGGATCCTAAGATTATTTAAGGAGTGTGTCTGTATTGGTGCAGCGCCATTACTCTAACACCGCTACAAGAACCGCTAACAGGGTCAAAGAAACATGACTCGGTGATTCATCCACTAAGAACTCTGCCAATGCGTGTGGAGTGTGCATATTTTTGTCAAATTTTCCAAGGTTTAAAAAATGTTTTGTTTTTTGACACGTTGTTTGGTCAGCTTTATTATTACTTACTCGTTTTATTATCGCTTTTGGAACATTGTCAGCATTCTTTTATTGTATTATTTACTTCCCCGTGGTATAACAAACTGAGTTTTATCGCTTCACGTGGCTAACTTCTCGATTGTCTAACCGTTTTGCGGAGATCAATTTACTTGTTGGCAGTAAATTATAACGCCGTGTTTACATAACACGGAATGTTGTTTGTATTAGTCCTTTCTAATTCGCGTTACAGTCTGAAAACGTTACACTCAGTCGCAGCCGATAGCCAATAGCGCGTATAAAGCGGTCGGTCTAACCGGAAAGTTATCGTGTATGCGAGAGCAACTCTCGGAATGCTGCTGGATCTCGCGAGCCGCGTGCTGTGTCCTTCTCCCTCTCGCGAGCGCGCTGCAGGTGAGAGAGACAGCATACCGGCCGACCTAGCAAGGTGATCTAGCCTGGAAGGCCGCCCCAACAGCCTTGCCTAGGACTTGGCTAAATTCTGACTTCCAGCAAGGATAATATCTATACAAGATCAACGATCTCTTACACTACGTGAGTAGCGACACGACAAAACTTCATTCTCGCTGTTTTCAACAAAACGACTATGTAAATTGGGTTGTATCATGTAAATATCTCGCGGCTTCTTAGACAACCTTCGCTAGTGTATAAGTTTTTGGCAAGAGTTCATATCGGCTAAGTAGTTTATAGAGGTTTCGATTTAATATACGCGTAGCTAACATTTGCTTTGTAACACTATTATTTATCTCCGTTTTACTACTTCAACTTTCCCAGACAGACATTTTACACCTAATAGTATTAGGGTTTTAGTATTTCTTCATTCTACTAAATTGAGACTCAATTAGTAGAGGTTATGAGTTGATCCCTGTTGTCTTAACTACAAACCAGATTTTCCTTAGACCGTGAGAGTTTTTGAAATGCCGTTTGATATTTCGATATCTCTTGACGGTTCCTAACTAAGGCGGTGGTCTCTGGCTTTGAAGTGCGTTTCCCTACATCCAGAAATAGCTTGTCCATACAGCGGGAGACTCTGGTCCGGATATAGCTGGGTGACTCACCAACCACGTGTTCCGCAATCTGTGCATGCGGGTCGACCCATCCTTGATATGCATGAATTATTACATTTACTGTCGGCCGTGTAATGGAGTCCAAAATCCTATATCCGATATCGATTACAGCGCATTGTACAAGAATTTCTATTACCAACTATCCACAACTCAAATTTTAAACTCCAGGAACAGAATAACACGTCAAGTGTAAAAACATCGAGTTTATTGACCCGAGCAAGAAGAACTCAGATCCTTAAGTACGCCAGTCCATCGTGATGACCACTGAACCGCACAGGCAACCTTAATTAAATCAAAATTAGTACACCATGACTGCAGCCAAAAATTATTTTAAACTGCTGCGAAATTCATTATTACAGAGCTAACTTTGGTCATGTTTCTAACTCAATTAATCATCTGAGTCATCTGCAAACTTTAAACGTTGTTTGGATTTGCGTGCCGACCCTCGGATGCCTTAAATCTCGGGGGATGTAAATGCAAATATCTCCTTCCTGATGCAATTCAACCCTATAGAAAGAGTATCGCAATAGAGGAACAGAGAGGGGTGCAAATTGCCAACCGCCGCGCACATATGGCCAACAATGTTTAAGCACCATTTAGGATAATAGAATTTATGAATAGGGAACTCCAAAGCTCTGTGGAAGTGTATGAATGAATAGCTGAATAAATCACGTGGAATACTTTAAGCACTACAAACACTGTATAAAGCAGAAATTTTACTTGGAAAAGAAAATTGCTGTAATAGAATTTAGTTCCTTTTCGAAGTGTCAGTTGTTTGATTAATAATATAGATATTATTTTGAAGTTTGAATCAGAGATTATTATCTCCCTTCCACCTTGATTAAAAGAACCTTGGTTTGTTGGAAATTTACTGATGTTTTACCTTTTATAATAACAATTTATAATACTCAAACAAAACGTAAAAAAAATTCTTAACTTCTTAACAATCAATATTAGTGAAGGTTGAACTGGGTCAAAACTCGCCAACTAATCATTTAGCTATCATTATCCAACTACCTTATGCAGCATAATTTGTACCGGACAAGTTGTGTATTGTGTGTGACTCACTGGCATTTGTCACGTTGTTTTGTATTTTTTTCCAAAATATAAATAAACAGGTCGACTAACCTGTTTGGCAGATGTCTACAGTGCACGGTGCAGTTTTTGCACAAACCGACTTGTAGCTCTGACATGTGATACTTTGAGTCATTAAAATTAGTTACATGGTTATGCTTAGCCGTTATGAATAAATTGTGTAAATTGTTGACCTAAAAAGTATCCAATATTGTATAATTATTTGGAGAAAACGATTTTTTTTTTGATGGCGCTATTTCGCCTTTTTTACGTTGTATTCTAAACAAACTGTTGCTAGAGCAACTATCTGTTATAGCATTAATTTGTGCATTTTAGATTCTACAATCTGCACTGATATAATATGACAATATGAGCCATCACACATCACACGCAATGCTTTCGGTATGCGACAGTTATCGACTCATACACTTCATTGTTTGACATTATCACATTTTGCTTACATTAGTAAAGTTATTAGTGCTAGGCACTTCTTGAAATTTTGTCTTCATTGGCTGTTTATGATCCTTATCTTAATTATCATGATTTTTTTCACATACCAAGCCTTTTCTTTTGCTTAGATACAAACTTATGGTTTTTAACACAATGATATATATTTTCAATAATCCTTAACAAACTTAGTTTAAATTTTTTATGAATTTTCCCACGCTGTCGTTCAGCATTTTTCTCTCTCTGTCGATTGTTCAACTTTTTTTTCTTTTTACATTATCGATTTTACACAAATCAGAATTGATTAAAAAAATATTGTTGATACTGATGCATTGCCTACTTTGCTGCTCATATAATATGAATAGTTTCGGGCCTCAATTGATGTGTTCAGTTTCTCTGTTGCTGATTAATGTGAATGAAACAATTCTGTTAAATGGGAACTAAAATGTCCCTTCTAATTAACTGGTTTAATTGACACTCCTCTATTGTTTTCAATGATGACATTATATGAATGACTGCAGTTTGTGTTTACGATAGACTAGACTAGAATGTATTTTTATCGTTTTCCTGGAATTACACAACCGATAAACTAAACATTAAATTGACTAATACTTATGTACCTAGCTAAGTATATCTAGGTATCTACTTGTATGAACATAGCCGTATTTCACAACCAGGGTAGACAAATTACAAATTTCGTTGTGTGACTAATTATTGATGTTTCACCTGTACCCGACGCACGTGGTATCAGATAAAGGGTTCCCCTCCCTATGCACTCGTTAATCATCGCATATGTAAACACTGACACATGTTAATTACGTCATTTTTTTGTTATTTGTATTGCCTTACCGTGTATCAGCGAAGAGTCATTGTTTTAATTTTGCTTCAAAATTCAGTGGGTAATTTGAAAAACAGAATATTCAATATGGGAGAGAGCTATTGTTTCTGTGTCTTGAGGAAAATCCAAACCTAAATGGTTTGACCTTAAAAAGGATCGATAGTAGTTTTCCAAAGCATCTAGTTTAATATTGCGCTAGTCACTAGAAAAATAATTATAATCATGAATCGATCATTATTCCAATCTGATTCATTGTCTGTATCACTGTATTCACGCTGCACCTGACTAATGTTTCACTATAGGGTGGTTTAACTTTGATGCAATGAATCATAAAAAAAACCGTTTTCGATTGTTCGGTAGGGTGGTAAACAGATACGTCATTAATAAACAGGATACGGTACTTGCGGCTTTATTGTTTCAACCCCTATTTTGAACAGAGTACATAAACTTGAAGCTGGTCTTACGATGCTGACGCATTTGGAGGTAATTGTTATGGAAATGCTCCGGGGTTCCTCAATGACGATAGTGTGGAACATGCCCTTATTTAAAGTTCCTAGGGAACCCTAATAGAGAATATTTCGAATGACTCATCCGGTGAATTCGGTCATGGGTCCTTTACAATAATGAATTTTTATAGCCGTTATTTGTGACGTAAATCCCCCTTCGGAATATATGTCATCTCGTCCCCTCTATGATTTCTAAATTCACTTAATGCAATAGCGTATTTCAGTGTACCTACTCACAGCTCAGTAAACATCGGAATATATCCGTTTGATGTTTGTTATGTTTATTTCTTCGGAAGAATTAAGATGATTGCTGTCGCACTGTCGCACTGTACTGTATTGTCGTATTTGTTTTCGATTAGCTTTATTACCCTTTAATGGCCCGCTCGTTACGGTCTGCACTTGGCTACCGTAAAAAGAAATTCGCGATAAAAATACTGAAACAATGGAAACATTCAGCGCCGCGATACATCGCGTGGCTTTTTTCGTAGGCTTATCGAATGTTCGTAATAAATAATCTGATCACTTGTGCATCCTTATTGAATTACGGCCACTTTTGAACAAAGCCCGTGGTACGTAATAATTGACATTGGCGATGACGCATGCACAACGGTTAAACAACAATGAGCTCATAACGGATAAAGCAAATGTGCTACGGGTCCCTCTCTATCCAGCGGTCCATTGTAACTATACATAGCATAACGAGGGGCCCTTCAGCGGGAAACAGAATACGTGCATCTGTTGCGCCGAATACGCACTCAAAAAATCTTTATTCACACAATGTTATACTAAAATGTAATGAAAAATGAATCGTTCGTTCCATCATTAAGCTGTTTTTTTAAGATACCAGACATGCCGTCTCGCGGTTCTTTGTCCACGTCATCATTTTTGTCACTGTTATAATGTACACAGTTACACAGGAGCCTGCGAACAAAACTTAGTTGCACAGCCAAATAGGGAATGTCAACATTCTGACTAATATTTCCATGGGACAGGTCAGGACAGTTCCCTGCCATTTCAGCACGTCGCGACAGATGTTTTAAAACAGTCAATTGTCGCGAGTCATATTTGAAATCTTTATTGATAACTTTAGTAGTAATTATGCCCTTGAACTCACAAAGTAAGCAAACTGTTACACAGCCCACCTACAATGTGTAGGATAGTAATTATTATGATTTGGTAGCACCCAATCACCAAACAAAAGGCTGATTACATTGTTTACTGTTGTTATCAAGGCGCATAATTTGATCATCTAGAAGCCGAGTGTGTGATAATATTATCTAACGACATTCAAAACAATACGCGTATTCTCTCTTACATGCATACATAAAATAGTACAACAAATAACAATCAATCTAAGATATATTATGTATTATGTGATAAGCGCCTCGATCAACATCTTCATGTCAGTAAACTTTATATTATTAACTTGTGCTAATGCTCGCTCGGTATTTACTTGCCTTAATCAAGTGACTCATTGTTGTTTACTGGGATTCCACGACTATTCTCAATTAATCCGCCGAAGATGCGGCTCGCCGTGAAGGTCGCCGGTGTCGTATGGCCAAGGATCCGCGTTTGTGACTCACGTGGATATAATTACCTTTACAATGGCGATTCCTATTCCCTTGAAACTTTCCCCGTTGATATCCTCGAGTGACTAACTTCTTATATAAAGTGCAATAGCTTGTTATCGTGATAAGACTCGAATTAATATACCAGTTTTTTAAAACTTTAGATAAAACGGCAGCAAACACGCTTGCATGTAAACAAGCAAACAAACGAAATAATTTTCTTCATCAAAACGTGTTCTTTATCTCACTGTCTGTTAAAGCTAGAAAAGGGCGTTTCGGGTATTTAAAAAAAATAACAAGAACTACTGTTACCGTCTTCAACTAAACCGTCCATAAATCTGTTAAAAAAAACAGAATAGTGAAAGATTGTTTAATTCACTTCTCCAATAGCTTGTCGACAGAATTTTCTTCACAGAATTTACAATTATGAGTATTAATTACATCACCACTTTTCCTTTCTGGTATTGAAGCATTGGTTTCAAATCATTACTTACTATTTATATTGACATCAAGTCTATTAGAAGTCCCTTACCACGTTAGTGTAAATTGTTTTAATGGACCTGAGGGTTTCTGTGGTAGATTCCACTAAGATGTCCAATATTTCTTTGGCATTTGGCAACCTTGTATTTTTTTATTTTATATATATCTTTGGCATTACTAATGATTCTGAAGTCCGTAGGGCTTTGCGAGCCCGTAAACTTACTTACTATGTAAATTGACATCAAGTTTATTAAAAGTCTCTTACCAACCTATTATAAATTCACAATACCTATTATAAATTCTTTGAATGTACCTAAAGGGTTTCTGTGTTAGATACTATAAGCAGTCAAATATCTCGACCCTATCTATCCCATTCTTTGTCATTGCAATAGTTCTGAAGTCCAGTGTCTCGAGGCATTAGTCCGTAGTGTTGGGTTCTGCGAGTTGGCCAGCCGGCTCCTTGGTCGATGGGGTCCGGTGAGTCACCGCGTGGTTGCAACAACTGCCTTGCCGCGGGGTATTAGAAAAGCCGCCGACCGGCCTCGAACGCTCGCCCCCGTCCCTCCCATTGTGCGAGTATCTCCGCTAACGCGGCCCGCGGGGAAGACAAGCCGCGGTGCGAGAGCCGCCATCTTACATAATTATTCAAAAAATAAGAAATTAACCTTTAAGCGTATTGGCGATCACGTGACCCACTGTCGTTCTTGTATACCATCGTAGTTCTCGATTTTCTACCTGAAACTAGGACTAGAGAAAAAAAAAATACATACACGTTTCTGAACGGGGCGTGTGGTTTTGTAGGTACTGCCTTAATTTTTTTTAAATGCATTCATTTTCTCGTGGCGATATTAATACATACACCTACATTGAATTCAATCTAAACCATCTTTTAATGATAAAATAATCCAGTATCAACAAAAGAAATAACATTTTCTGCAGTTTATTTCATTGAAATCTGGAGGTTTCCGCAGTGAAACGCGCTGTTACATCACCGTTCCCAGAGGAACTTGTTACCATAGATCTTATCTAATAAATAAGACGACGCAAAGATGCTTCGAGGTAGCTAAATATGAAACCATTCTTATGTAATGCATCTGAATGATAACTGGAAAGGCAATTTAGGTAAAAGTCTTCTCAAATTTAAAAAAGAGAAAGGTTTTTCCCGCCCAAGTATGATGTACGGAAGGCAAGAAGTTGATTCAGAGTCTAGTTTTTAAGTGTATCTAACAATAATGGACTATGCACGTTTTCTATTCACATATATTTTGCGAGCTGCTTGATCTCTTGGGGTCTTGGACCAAGCATTGTTACCCTCCCGTTTATTTTACTTGAGATTTTCGCAGATTTTAAATCTGCTTAACTAGGTATTATTGGTTGACTTATTCTACTGCAAATACGGTCTAATTTGATATTAGTTTAGTAAAACAGGTATTGTTATTAATTTTAGAAAATAAGCGAACTTTGGATTTTTTGAACTCTTTCATAGTTTGCAGTTTATAACTACGTATCGATTTTTACTTTAGGATCTCTATGTTAGTTTTACATATAATGCTTTCCTAGTAAAGAAAATATTTACATCTAAAAAAAGTATGCTCTCAATTCCATACGTGGGACTTACCCACATAAATATAAAAATATCAATGACACTTCGATATTTCAAGTGCAAAGTCTAATTATTTTCGTATTATTTTTTTTTAAATAAAATATTTCATTATTATTTTTCTTGCGGTTAATCGGCACGTATAAATAATTCAGCCTTAACCCACCCATGGCGTAATCGTTAAAATTTTTTCGGTTCACTCACCACCAGAGTGACATCACCTGAATACATTTTACTTTCTCATTGTAAAATGATAATAAACAACTGCTAGATGAAGTCTATATTCTGAATTCTTTCGTTGTAACGCAGAAAAGTTTAAAACATTTGTAAATGTATTAGATTAGATCATAGTGCAGGATTGACACTAATGTAAAATATTATTTGTGAAAGTCTTATGCATACTTCTCGTGAATATTGATAGCGGTTAACGTACTTACCCGTAACGGTTTTTATCACGACAACAACTTTCAACCATTGATAAAACGAGTATCTTACATTTGAAGGAAGTGACTGTAAAATGCGGTGGCAACTGGCAACACGAATCATGTATTCGATTTCCCAACACTTGTTTACACCGACTGAAACTGTCAGGGCGCCTATCGATATTTCACAACATTATGTATCAGTAACCAAGCAATGCAGCTTTGGTACATGCATTTCATGGGTACGTCAGTTTATTAAAATATCGCAGCTTTCGTTATAAGCAGATTTCCTGTTTGGAGAGAGGAGACGTGCCGTCTCGCGAGAATTCTACACCAGCGAATACAGACCATATAAGGTCTGCTTTGTGCCAAATGTCGCACACCATACCCCGAGGGGAGAATGACGTATGTAGCTTCCTGCATCTGTTGCTAAACCGGTACAGAGTACTCGTTGCAGGCTGAGAACGCTCTTATCTCCACCATTCATTACCCAAGGCTGGCAGTTTGATCTCTCGGACACAAAAAGGCTCTTTATCCAGAAACGCTCACGAGGAAATAAGATTTACAGAATACAAAGCCAGTCAGTCAGTCACCTTGCGAGACCCGAAGGTTCGGTTAATTATGTATCGGAAAGTCCTCGGATTATTTCGGAGTCGGGCTGGAAATAAACGAAATGCCATGAACCGCCATCGGATATTGCGGAAGCAGGAAACTTGTTTTCATTCGAACCTATTAATCTCGCGAGCTTTTGAACGCTCTTCCTGGATGTTTTTTATAGAGCAATTTATCGGACGCAAAGGTCGGCCGAAGAGATTAATCTGTTAGACGGCGAGAAGTAGTAACGAGGCAGTCCCCGGCTACCCGGCACACTAATAAGAGTACAAAAAGTTTATTTTTACGAAGAAATTGATGTCAAGAATACTCTCATATAAAAATATTGCGACGCTCTAGACGAGGTATTTAGAGCAGTGTTCCGCCTTTTTTATATAAAAAGTGTGCGTGCCTCTGCATGAATCACCATCATCAGGAATGACTTCGATCACATCTAACCGGGTTTGTTTCGTAATGCTCATTCGCTGCAGTACCACAGTTAGTACTACACAACACTGGCTGGATAAAATAACTTTGTGGTTTACTCGAATCGATTTCGCATCATTTTGACTAATAAAGCTGTTATTATGTTAGTCTCATAACTTTGATAGTTTCTTCAGATGTTTAACGTTTTTTAAATCTGTATTTTAATTGTATTGACATATGTTTTTTTAATAGAATGGTTGTTCTTACGAGGATTATTAAAGATCACGTACGTACCGCCCTAACTTCTAAGGAAGTTCTTGAGCTCTGGACCACCACGAATATTTTCCTACACTGTTACAATGTTTATGTTTGGATTGATCCTATAATTTCCTCTGGAATTCAATTAAATTCTGTCGTTAAATTAAACGATTGTTTGTCTTGTGACGTCACGCCATATGTCACATAAATAAATTGGTTCAAGTGTTCGGGCGCTCGCTGTTCAATCAAACCAATAGATCGATTATTGTTAGCCAACTCGATATCAGTAAGCCTTCGGCACTCAAAATAAACGATATGAGAATACTCTAAATAATTTATGAAGGTACTTATTATTAGATGTTTATGTTCATGAATGTCTTTTTGTACCAGGAAGAATCGATTTAGTTTCCAAACTAGGCGCTCAGTTGATATTCTGCTTCACAATAGGTGTGTCGTGGAATCTCACTACCACTACAGTATCACCTGAGCGGGAATACGATGTTTCGAAACCTCTACAACTATACTAACACACTCGTACAATCACTCGTACTGATATACGAGAATAGTGTATTGTTTTCCCAGTGGTATACTTTTTATCGTGTATAATACACTACATCGGCTGACTCATCGTTCGATTGTTTTATTAGCTTCGACATTGACTGTATTGGTTTTTTCAATAATACTACATTCGCGTGTAATCTACAAAAAAAACATTTATTTGGTCTTACTTATCTAATTGTAAGATAACAATACGATTACCAGCCAAAAAACATAATAAAATCATATTACATCCTTAATATTATCATCATCATTAAAATTATTTTCATTTTCAATATCTTCTATTGCCATATTAGTCAGGCTTATTTGTATACTTCCAAATCATTGTTTTTTTCTTTATCTGTGTAATTCTGCTATGATGTTGGCTGTTGGCACGTTGAATTTGTATTTTTGTTGTTTCCACTTGTTGGTGCGCTCAGTTTGAACATTGATGTCAACAGGCTGATTGGGAAAGATGCTTTTATCATCCGTGGTCGTATTATTTGAGGTTAACGGTCGGGTATTTCCTGCTTCGATAGTGTATATTATTATATCCGCTGCTCCGATACTCTGTCTACCGAAACGTCAATAACAACAGAAAGTTTCCATCCAAGTTTACTAAAGTCGAGTAATTCCGCAGTTTGCAGCATCACGAGTGGGGTAATCCGTGCGTCATCTCACAATATCAACAAAGCGATAATTACTTACGGGGAGATGTTTTCCATCGGAATCTACGTACTACGTACTCTAGTCTCACCTCTGCTAACCATGAAGTGCACATGTTTGTATCGTATCATTATCTGCCATCTGCGATAGTCTTGACGCGAGTTGTGTTGACGTCAGCGGCCTGTCCTGATGTTATCTCGAGAGCCTGTTTTGTGTCAGATACTCGTTTAGAGAGAATTATGTTACATTATGTTTACAATATATTTTATTGAGCTTACTCCGAAATGGCGCTTATTCATTTTCTACCCGTAAACAGCGCGTCTGCAGAGATTTATCTTTTTAAGAATGACGATCTAGTTGTTCGTAGAACTGTCTGTTGTTTTAATTTTTGAGCGTTTTTTAGACATTTTGTATTATTGATGTGGGGTTTTGGAAATTACTTGAATTTATATGACTTTATCTAATTTTTGCTCTGCAACTTTGTACTAATGATTCGTTTTTCTCTTGTTCACAGAAAGCGCCCGTAAGTCCGGAACCCGAGTCCTGGTGCACTGCCAAGCCGGGGTTTCCCGCAGCGCCACTATCGCCATCGCCTACCTCATGCGCTACCGCCAGATGAGCATGGTGGAGGCGTACAAGACGGTGAAGCTCGCCCGCCCCATCATCAGCCCTAACCTGAACTTCATGGGGCAGCTGGTGGAGCTGGAGCAGACCCTGAAGGCGAGCAGCGGATCCTCCTGAGACTCGGCCAGGAGGCCCAGAGCCAAGAGAGGACGTCGCAGACGGCGGCAGGCAGCGCCCCGCGCCCCGCCGCCCGAGGATTAGGGGACCCACTCCCGAATTATGTATTTTTCGTCGCGAGGACGAAGACGCCCCTGAACTGATTGTAAAGTAGCTGATAAGCCGTAGGTTAAGTTGTATATAATCCTTAGGAATTGTACGGGTTTGAATGAATAACATATTTTGTTAGGTTTGTACAAATACTTGTTTTGAAATAATCTTGTAACTCTTTGGTCTTGATCGTATTTATTGTTATATCTATTTAAACTTCTCTTTTCGCCGCTTTAGATTGTAATAAAAGAAGTTGCTATTATTTCTTGTACCGAGAAACAATGATGAGTACAGTGGATAGTGGTGGGTGGTGGTGGACCGGAGCTCCCGGTAACCGATCCTGGAGCCTCCCTTCTGGCCGCAACTTCCACAGCTATCGTGGCAGTACTATGTATCTTATGTAGAAGTTCATAACTAACCATATAGAAACTAGTTTATAATGTGCGGATTTTGATTTGTAATAGTTAGGGTTAAAGAGTAGGTTTAGATCGGCGGTGCGCAACCTTGCACTGATCGCTTATTATCGTACTTAATAAAATATAGTTTTATACGTTGGTCTATTATTTCTAATGTTTTGTACAGGGAGAAGAAGTAGAACGATCCGCGGGTTGCGCATCGCTGATTTAGACAATAGGGTAGGAACTGAACTAAAGCATATTTTACCGGAACTTGAAACATCTTGATCGTCTTACGATGCTTGTTGCCAGTAAAGTCGCTTAATGAGTTCCTACAATGGTGACCACTTACCAAGTCTCTAGCCTGCCGGGGTGGAGCGTGGAGCATATTCTAGTCGTATCGGGATCCTAGGCTGTGTCGACATATTGCGAACATACGGAGATTGTCGCAATGGCGATCGAGGGGTAGAGAAAGATATACTGATATTCCAGTATTAAGTCATCGAAACTCGCCGATAATGTATCTGTACTATCACGTTTTATCGTGTTAACCATGAGCCATATCATAATGCCTTACATGATATTGGGATGATTGCGTTTTATTTTCTAGATGAGTCACTCGTAAATAAATTTGTGTATTTTATCTATAGAAATGTTTCGCGGTGGGAATGAAGGTCGAAGGGCTGATTGGTGAGATTATTTGCAACCTGCGGTTATGTTGGTCAATGCGTATCGTTGCGTTGTTGTAAACGTTTACATGATTTTTGTACAGACCACCACTTTATTGCAAATAACGTCGCCAATCTCTTTCGATGTTGAATAACAAGCTTCATTTTAGTTTGATTGAACGGTTACTAGTAATATCTAGATATCGAATCAAGTTCGATCACTGTATTTATACCGCACATTCTGATGCCAAAAGTTAGTTAGGAATGGCTTTGTACTAGATGCCCGAAATTGCCTTACTCATCTCAGTGTGCGTAGTTATAGGCTGGGGAGGGTGATCTCACTTGGAGATGAAAAGACAAAACATCCTTAATTATTGTAAAATAACGTCTCTTACTCGATGTTTTGTAATTAATTGACAATATGTACTATTAGCTGATGATCACAAGCAGCCAACTGATAAAATAATATATCACTACACTAGTTTATAGTCAATTCAAATCCTGAATTATTTGTTTACGATAGTTTCCTAGCTAATGTATAATGTGTAGATAACTAAGCTTAAGATTTATGTTTTTTTAGTTTAGTGGCAGATGGTTTAACTTTTATTTTGTTTGGCTGTTGTCCTAATTATATCCACCGAGTAATAGATATCACTTTTATAATGATTGATTATATTTTTTATTTATTATATTTACTCGAATCCTGATATCAGCAATGAAAATCAAAACTTATAATCTACTGTATGCCACAATGACTTTTCACATGTGCCTCTTATTCGTTATTTAACATTACCTATTTACTACATGTAAAATAAACACTATTTACATGATAATACTCTTTTATTTTTTATTCCTTTCTTATACTAAAAAGTAAATATTACATACGTAACAGGAAAAATAAATCTACAATATTCTTCTTTGTGCAGAATAATGCACAAATGTACACGTTTGGTGTACAAAAACTAAGGGTTTTAAATCAAACATGATCCAAAAAGTCTTTGGTAGAAGTAAAGGTATGGTAGAAAAACATCCGTAAGACAGATGCTTCCAGAGGTCGGATAAAAAATCCAGTATCAAAATAAATCTGCCTATTGAATCAAAACAAAAAAAATGTCGATGAATTTTGGTCTAGTTTTATCACTCTGAATAATGATAAGCCTATAGCTTCCATTTCCAGTCAGTTGAACATTTTTATGCTGACCCTATCGTAAATCTGTTGATAGCTGCAGAACATATTAAAGTTGGTTCTGGTTATGACAGGACACATTTCATCCCTTCCGCTTCCCCCCCACATACAAACAGGGTCGAAGGAAGGAAAAGATTAACCAATTCGAAATTATGGTGTTTTCAAAATGATATTCCTTATTGTCAGCTGGAAAGCTATAAAAAAATATATCCACTTGACACAGTTTTAAGAAAACAGGCATTGAAAGTTCCCAAGTCGTAATGGACCGTAATTTATTTATTTCAGCAGGGTAAAACAATCGATGCTGTCTTTGTCGAAGATAGTTATCAAGTTACGAACAGACCTACATCCATCAGAATTTCTGAGTTTTGTATGCGACCACCAATCACCTGAAAGAAGTGAACACCCAAATGGACGTCCCTCCTCCTCCATAATGACTGATAGCCTAGCATCCCTAGTAAAAAGTAATGGACCCTTGTCCGCCTCGTAGCGTAGTGGTAGCGCATTTGGCTACCGAGCATGAGGTCGCGGGTTCGATTCCCGTAGGGTGTCAACATGAAATATTTATTTAAAATGTGATTGTCATATTAATATTTCATGTGTGATATCTTGGACTGGTTCTGAAGCGTAAGACTGATCATCTTACCTTCAGTATTAAAATGACAAAATACACTGCACTTGGTGTTCCGATGCAGTGCACTATGCACCATTGGGTGCGTATAAGAAAAGTAGTAGTAGTAGTAATGGACCTTAACAGGTAACTAACTAACTAACTAACCATCACGCCATTTCCCCGAAAAGGTAGGCAGAGAGATAGAACGCACACTTGCTTCCTCCACATTTATACATCTTCTCATGCACGCACGCGATTATTCCAAATTCTTTTTTAAAAATCTTTATTTAAATGTTTTCAAATAAACTCGCGATTGGTTCTGTAAATGTAAAATTTGACAGGGCTCTTTAAAACATTTTAATACTGCCAAACACTAAATTTATAAAATGGCTATTTATCTGGCCTTTAAAACCCCAAACTTTAAATGAAATTTTTTTTTTAGAAATACCCTTTATGATGAAAAAAAAAGGGGGACCCTCTTTCCTCATAATCTTTTGTTTTACTGTTTTTCCCCCTGATTCGTTTTTTTATTTTGTACT